>MNCI01013045.1:127265-148564 GCA_015680685.1 Gnetum montanum
AACTCTACTTTTTTCTAAACCCTATAACTTTTCCCTCATCCTTCCTTAGAAACTCTACTTTTTTCTAACCATAGTAACCTTCTCCTCTCGCCTTCCCACCCTTGCCTTTCCCTCCAAATCAATAAACTACCACTTTCCATACACTACTTTTTTGTTAGTGTCATCCCTCACTTCCCTTCCCCCAAATCTAAACACTAATTTTTTGTTTTTTAGACCTCCATTCCTCACTTACTCTAAAACATTTTTAGAAACTACTTACCATCCCCATACACTACTTTTTTGTTAGTGCCCCCTCCATATACCCAATCATGCATCCCCAACCCCCCACCCCCTGTGGCCCCCCACCCACACCCCCCCCCCCAAATGAATTTTTAGATACTAGTTCCCCCTCCCCAAATCTATATACTATAATCTTCCATATAAACACTACTTTTTTGTAATCCTCAAAACTTATTGATCTCTTTCAGAAAACTCTCCATGTGTTGATCTAACTCTAGTCTCTGCTCATCTCACCAACCTCACCCTCTACTCATTATAACTTGTGTAGCTAATTTGAACTTGCTCTCCATCAAATCTGCTTTGCATGATTTAACCCTACTATTTGCCAAATTTTTTCCGCAAAATTTAATCATGCTTTCTACTCATCATAGTCTACTCTCCATTGGATTTGACACTTTTCTATACTCATTAGAGCTTGTTGCAGGTATTTCACTCTATTTTTCTCTTTGGATTTTATTTTTCTTTACTTTATCTACTTCTCTTGATCTAACCTTGAGATCTCCTTCACCCAATCTAACCCTATTGCTTGTTAGATCTACTTTGCAGGATTTGACCTTGGTCTTCATTCATCATAGTCTCTTCTCTGCCAAATTTGACCTTGATCTCTACTCTTCACCAAATTTGACCCTCAGGTATTTTTTTACCTCTTTTACTTTTCCAATTTATTTATTTTATTTTTTGTGATATTTGAAACTCTTTTTCCATTTTTGAATTAGTATAATTTTTAGTATTTGCTCATCATAACTGATCAGTAGCGATGTACCCCTATGCTCAACCATATGCATTACAAGTATTCACGTGCAATCCGATTAAACTCCATGGATGGGACTAGTTCTAGCATCTAGATCATTATGCCTTGATCATAGTTCATTGCCTTTCCACTTGGACTAGTGGTAACTTTGTCATGTATGGTTTAGTCCAAAGTGAGGCATATGATGTGGTTCCTAATTCTATGCTACTCCTAGTGAAGAAAAGAGATAAATTAATTAACTAATGAATAATGGAAATAGAGTCTAAATTAGCTTAAGGTGATGTTGTCTACTCTTAATTGTCTGTACACATGTTGGACTTCATGGATCTACTTATGGGTTTACAGAGTGTACATCAATAGTTGTGCCAAATGATACACCTCTGGGTGACCAAGTATTTACACTTAAATGCTCATGATTAAGGCGTACACATTCAACTTAATAATAGGAATAGTAAATAACAATAAATGGAAATTTTTTAACTAAGGAAAGCATTAAATAATTAAAATAATAATATTAATCTAAGTGGATGTTGCAATGATGGAAGTAATCTTGATCTTTATTCTCAGTCATGTAACGTGTCCAAGTACATCACACTCAAACAAAGGTGTCATATGATTACAAACATCATATTGTGGGCATGCACTAGGAATAACAAACTGAAAAGAAGAAATGGAAAACTAAAACTATCTATTACTACTTCTAAACTCAGCCCACCCCCCCCCCCCCCCCCCCCCCCCCCCCCCCCCCCCCCCCCCNCCAAGTGCAATATTTATAGGCAAGGTCTAGATGAGGCGACGTCAGGTATCCAACATTGCTTATTAGCCCTGATGTCAGGACTCTAATGTTGCATATCCGACATCAAGACCCATCAAAGCACAACACATCATACCCCCACAACTAAATGAAAACTCGTCCTCGAGTTAAATAAAAATGAGGAACAAGTGCTTCACAAACTATCGGGCAAGTATGGGATTATTGATTAACTCAAACAATGGACAAAATAACTGACTCTTTGCATGCCGTAGTGGTGCAGTATAAAAATGGGACACATTATTACAAAATAAGACAAGAAGGCTCATGTAGTGCCCAAAGGTGGTCGCTCTTCCATTGATCACTTCCCTTTTTCATTAGGCCACTTGATGAGTGGCGAGGTACCCCTACACTCAACCATATGAATACGAGCATTTCACACATGATTCGGTTGAATTCCAAGGACTAAGTGCTTATGTGCCCTTGTGGAACAAGGACGGGTTGGTTGATCGTTATCTTCCCAAGCTTACCTGTATGTCATGATTGTATGGTTAAGTAAGCTTAAGGCATATGATTTTTATAGCTTTTATGTTTGTTGATGCATAAATTTTGTTCACACCAACACCAGGGAAGAAAACTCATTTTAGGAGACCATTGCCTAGGGAACCTCCCGTATGGGTACAGAAACCTGGGAATAGTCTCAGCTGGAGAGGGCTACATGGCCTTTTGCAAATAATAAACAAGAAAGAAATCTAGAATTTAAATTAAATAATTATCTTCAATATAGTAGGTAATTAAAAGAACTAAATTTTCCCTGGTCCTGCTGACGTTGTTGGTCCGTGACTGCCAATGGTATCCACTGCTGGGAAGGAAGACCATGATTGTCACGAGAGAGGAAGAGAGAGAGAAAGAGAAAGAGAGAGACTACCTACTATAGTCCACACATGGAAGCAACTACAGTTCTCAAAGCCTATTGTCATTTACCATCTTTTATGCACTACCATAGAGAGGAAGATCGTTCACCCACGTTTGCACCACCGTGACAAGCTCCTGCCATCACCGAGAAGACCCGCAAGGATCCGATTTTGAGCCGCTAGCTCCTTCCTTGGACCCTCCTTGAAGATCAATTAGAAACTTGTAAAGAAAAGAAAAGAAAAGAGAAAACTACTGCTTAGTGGAGAGGAAGTTACCCCTTTATACTGAAAGCTAGATCCTATTTTTGGGACCTCTCCTCTTGATGATCCCTAAGGCGGCCCCCCCCCCCCACCCGCCCCCCTCTAGACTCCATTTTATAGCCACTGCGACCATCCATAATGATGCCTATATTTCATGTAATGACTACAAAAATGGCCATCACTTCTTGTGTAATAACGCCCATGTTCTCCAATTAAGTGCCTACTTATGTTTGTAACTTCCAAAATGTCTACCACTAATGACTGTAACCACCATCATTAATGACTATAATTACCGTCACTTCCAAAATGTTTGCCACTAATGACCATAACCACCATCATTAATCATCGTAATTATTAATAATTGTAACCACCATCATTAATAATTATAACCGCCACCATTAATAATTGTAACCTAATAGTTTAAACACCCACTACTTGCATGATTTTTATTGTGCTTATTAAGAGACAGAGATAGAGACATTGATAATCATGGCCCCATGAGAGCATGGGAGTGTTGACATCAACAATGTTTTTATGTCCTGTGCTAGTAGGGAAGAGAGAGAGATAACTAAGTGACTAATTTAACTTAACTACTGATTAACTAGGCTTTAACTAATCCTAATACCAGTATCCATTCTCACTTTTCGTACACATCCTGAACCAGTGCAACACTACTGGGATTACCAAACACTAATCATTACTAGGTTACCAAGTGTTACGTGCATGCTCGAAGTGATTGTACTGAGTGTAATTTAACAATTTTCTTAATTGATCAAAATGAATTGCTACGCTAATAACATAAATGTAAAGTGCATAAAATAAAATAAATGCATAAGAAAATAAAATAAAAGAAATGTGTCAGAAAACAAATCTCAAGTGTTGCAAGGATGAATCAAGGAGCTCATCTTTATTGTCGTACACAAGGTGTGCTCAAGTACACAATGCTCAAATAAAGATCTGTCCACACTTCGACCTCCTACTACGAGCACTTGGAAAATACTCTAACTTTCAAATAGACTACAAGAGTTTCACTACTTGATTGCTACAAGACTTCCTCCAATTGTGTGCCTAGGCACTGTATTTATAGACTTGGGAGAAACTACTCTAATAATTAGAGTAACCACTCTAATAATTAGAATAACTACTCTAATAATAACCACTCTAATTATTAGAGTAATCACTCCAATAATAAATGATCTAATTATTAAAGTAATTGCTCCATTAATAATCACTCTAATAATTAGAGTAACTGATTCATCATACCCCCACGACTGAATGAAAACTCATCCTCAAGTTCCTTACAAAATATTAGGAAGGTATGCGATTATTGACTAATTGACAACTGATAGTGGAATGGGATGATAGACTCAACGTGCCCAATGAACGGATCAATAAGCATATTACAACATTAGTTTTCATGACCACTATGGTGAACACTTGTACATAAATGACATCCAAGCCTTTATTTCGCAGCTTAAAGAGAAAAAGAAAGAGAGAAAGAAGATGGAGCGTGTTGCCACCAATGCTGAGATTGCACCTTTCGTTGTTTATCCATAACCATGCCACAAGACTTGCTCCTTTCGTAAATGCTCTAGTTCCGATCCATCCTGAGTGCTTCTTCCAAGCCTAGTCCATTCTTTGTATGATCATCATCTACACACACAACACAGTCACAAATGAGCAAAGATAGATAAACCACAATGTTGTTGATACCTTGCCTCGATATGAAGTGCA
The DNA here is from genome assembly GCA_015680685.1 of Gnetum montanum. Classification (NCBI taxonomy): domain Eukaryota; kingdom Viridiplantae; phylum Streptophyta; class Gnetopsida; order Gnetales; family Gnetaceae; genus Gnetum; species Gnetum montanum. The sequence goes on from MNCI01013045.1 coordinate 131,956, forward strand.
TTGGCTAAGTTGTGGTTATGGTAGAAACTGGTTCGGAGATTTATCATAGGTGACTACCCAAGGTGTAGGGGTTAGGAAAATAGTAAAATGGAGAAAATTGAAAAATTTGTGTCAAGGCTCCCACAACTAAGAGTGAACCTCCGGTAGCTATAAGATGGAAAAATATGAGGAACAAGAAAGATGGGAAAAAATAACAACGGCAACGCCAATAAAATGGATGTCATGGATGGGGATGAAACAAGAGATGATTGATTGTAGAAAATATTTAAGGAAAAGCACTTAACAATTGCACCAAAAAGGAATGCCAATGGGTCCTCCCCAAAGCAAGCTCATGCCTTTTATGCCCTAACAAACCCACAAACCAAAGAGTCCATAGGCTCTAGAAATGTCATTTGGAAGCAAGAGTTAAAAACTTACCCACAAGAATTCACCAAAGAAAAAAAATGCATCAACCCAAAATGGAATAATGATAAAATCAATAATGAGGTCAAAAATGGTAAGAAAGATGGAAAGGAGCGGCTGGAATGGAATCCCAAGAATAAGGTTTTGTAAAGCCCCTTTTGTATTTCATGGTTAAAATAACTAAGTAGAACTCATCCCAAATCCAAATTCAAACCAACCACATTCAGTGACCTTGAACCAATACACTTAGCCAATCCATCCTCTTGAGGCAACAAGAATGCCTTCACAAAGAGTAACCACCATCCGGAGGAGAGCGAGATGGAGAAGCAGGAAGTGAGAAAGGGCCTTAGTTAGAGGGAACCTTCAGGCATGGGTAACATGTCTTTCCAATTTCATAACCAGTGCTTGTAGCCCTTTTATTTGGTCTAAGGGGTATGCTTTGAATTCCCATGTTGTTTTTTTTTTCTTTTTGAATGGGAACCATACCATGCAAAGACCTATGCATTTTTTTTTTATTTTTTTTTTTGCATTTATTTTATCTAAGGGGTGTGCTTTGAATTCTCACTTTTCTCCTTTCTTTTGCCTTTTTTTTTCCGTGAGAACCACACCATGCAAAGACTTATTTTTATTCATTCAGCTTCCCAATTTTTGAACAATGTTGGAATGGTGGAAAACCCAAGAAAAAGCATCCAAGCACCCAAAAGAATGCCCAGCACAAATTCATTGAATCCTCTTGAAGTCATGCCCTTTTCATCCTTTGAGTCTTTCCTTGGTTTGAAAAGTACCCAGCCACCAATTCATTAAAAGTTTACTTAGAAAAAGGGGATTGTACAGTTCCAAACCAATGGAGACCATAGAGTTGTATGGATGAGTGGACGACGTGGACTCATTGCCTACTTTACCAAAAGAACCATACCTTAATATTAGCATCATAATTCAAAGGTAAAAATCAAACATTAGTAATCAATATCATATAATTCAATCCACCATCATGAGCACATATTGGATGACAAATAAAAGTAAATCAAGCAATCAAAAAAATAGTAAAAATATGAATGATGGTGTAAAACAAAAATAAGAAAATTTGGAAAAATGTGTAAAACAAAAATGTGTGAAACAAAAATATGTAAAATAAAAATTCAAAAAGAACTGAGGGTCTAGAACGGTTAGCATAGGTGGCCATCTCCCCCACAACTAAGTTGGAAGAAGGAGCTCTAAAATAGTAAGCAGGGTTGTCCATCAAGAGAGGTAGCATGTGTACTGGCTATCCTAAGCTCCTGGAAAGGTTTGGTTTGTTGCACGTTGACCAAAAGTTTCTTATTCGGGCTCTCAGGTTTGTATATTGTCATGGCCCCTGAAGGAAAAGTTGCATAAATAATATAAGGTCCTTCCCATAGTGTTTGAAATTTAATACATTTTGGCACATGTGTGGGATTCCAGTAGAGAACCTTATCTCCTGGCTAATATTTAACTTTCCTAATTCTTAGGTCATGATGTTGTTTATTGAAGGCCTTGTATAATTAGTTAGATGATAAGGTAGCTAATCGGTTTTCATCTAGCAAGTTAAGGATTACTAACCATTGTTTCTATGCTAGATCAAGGTCAAGGTTGAGGTCACATGTCATGGATAGTGTACGGAGCTTAGTTTGAATGGGAAGCGTTGGTAATTTACCCTACACTAACTCATAAGGAGAGTAGCCTGTAGAGAGTTTTCATGTGGAGCAGTATGCCCAAAGAGCATCGTTTAGTTTAGTGCTCCAATCTCGCCTAAACTTGCTAATGGTTCTTGTCAATATTTTTGTAATCTTCCTGTTGGTGACTTCTGCTTGACCGTTCGCTTGGGGGTGGTATGGTGTAGTCAATTTATGCTCAACCCCTAAGCATTGCATTAATTTCTAAAAAGTTGCACTTGTGAAGTGTGTACCATTGTCTAAAATATGTTCACGTAGCACACCAAACCTATTTATGATTTGTTGTTGAACAAATCATGTAGCTATAGATGATATAAAATCTTTAACAGTAGCTGCTTCGGCCCATTTTGTTAAGTAATCAATAGCAATAATAATATAAGCTTTTCCATTGGACATTGGTGTAATCGACCCCATAAAATCAACTCCCCAAATGTCGAAGGGTTTTAATGGTTAAATCCATTATTGCAAATCCTCCATTCTAGCAATCATTCCCTCATCATGTTGACAACACTCACAAGATTGGATGAAACGATGGGCATACTAAAATAATGTAGGCCAATAATATCCTACAAGCAAGATCTTATGGTCGTTCATCTCCCAGCATAATGACCCCCACAAGGACCCTCATGAGCATCTTGGAGAACTCATAGTTAATCTATATCGAAAAGACACCATTGAACCAAGCCATCAGAACACACTTTGTAAAGTTGCCCATTGATCTTCATAAAGTACTTAGCTCAATGAAGAAACTATTTTTTCTTCTTAAGGTTTATCTCTTATGGTGTTTGTTGGGTGAGGAGATAGGTAAGAATGCCACTGTACCAGTTTGTCTCTGTGGGTGATTGATTATTCACTACACCAGCAAAGAGGAATTCATCAGGGAAATTATCAAAAATTGGATACTCATCCTCTTTGTTGTCCCATCGCAACTAAGATAAATGATCAGCAACTACATTCTCGGTGTCCTTGTGATCGATCATCATTACCTCGAACTCTTGTAAGATTATAAGCCATCGTATGATACGAGGGCTTACCATTGGTTTATTCATGAGGAACCAGATTGCACTCTGATCTGTATGTATATATACTTTATATCCTAATACATAGTGTCTAAACTTTTCTAGTGTAAACACTACAGCCATTAATTCTTTCTTTGTGGTAGTGTAGTTAAGTTGTGCACCAGTGATACTTCTACTTGCACAGTGGATGTAATAAGGATGCTTCTAGTCATCTAACTATGTAAGTACAGCTCCTAAAGCATAGTTGGATGCGTCAGTCATGATATGGAATGGTTTGCACCAGTTAGGAGCTTGTAGAATGGGTGTTTCTACTACCTTCTATTTCAAAGTTTGGAAAGCTAATTCACATTCCCTGGTCCACTAGAAAGGTACATCCTTTTTCGTTAATTCCACTAATGGTTTGGCAACCTTTGAAAAGTTCTCAATAAAAATCCTATAGTAGCTAGTATGTCCAAGGAATAACCGAATATTTTTTATAGTTTCTGGTTATCAGGTAATTCCTTGGATAACTTTGATTTTCTCGGGGTCTACCTCTATCCCTGTGTGTGAGATTTTGTGTCCTAGTACTACGTCCTCTTAGACCATCAAATGGCTTTTCTGCCAATTGAGCCTCAATTTTTTTTCTACACATCTTTTTAACACTTACTCTAACTAGTCCAAGGCTTGATCAAATTTTGCTCCATAGGTGGAGAAATCGTCTATAAAGACTTCTACACCATTTCCTATCTATTGTTGGAAGATGCTTAAAACTAGTTGTTGAAATGTTGTAGGGGCATTACACAAGCCAAACGGCATCTGTTTGTATGCAAACGTTCCCCAAGGATTGGTGAAGGTAGTCTTGGCTTGGTCCTCTAGGGTTATTTTTATTTGATTATATCTGCTATATCCATCTAGCAAACTGTAGTAGTGATGTCCTACAATGGTGTCTAAGACTTGGTCAACAAATGGCAACAGAAGTGATCTTTGAATGTTGCCATATTCAGTAGCCTGAAATCTATGCACACCCTCCATTTGCCTCCTTTTTTAGGCACAATAACTAAGGGGCTAACCCTTTCGCTATCAGCAATGGCGTATATGAACCCAGCCTTTAGAAGCTATTCGATTTCTTCTTTCACTACTTGCTTTAGCTTTGGGTTCAAACACCTCTATGGTTATTTTTGAGGCTTCATGGATGGGTCAGTGTAAATCCTATGTTGACATATCCTAGGATCTATTCCAGTTAATTTGCGATATGATCAAGTGAAGGCTTTTGACCATATATTAATTACCTTCAGCAATTCTTCTTTCTGTTGAGGAGCAATCTTAGTGTTGATAATTACTGGTTTTCCATTTTTAAGAAACGTGTATTCCATACTGGTGGGCAATGGTTTCAGCTCGAGGGGCTCCTACTTAAATTTCCTGGGGATTTCCAACTTCCCCCAGTTGACATTTTTAAGGTTAAGACTTGGAAGTTGGTGGTGGACTTGCTCTAATGCGTCTATGCTATCAATGTAAGTGCAAGTCAAACCCTCAGTTGGTTCCATGCATATAAGTGAATTGCTTTCTTGATCAACTGTTAGCCACTGGGTGCCTTCTTATTGTGTAGCTGCTACATATAAGCATCTTTGTATGTTGATCACTTGTGCACACTGATTGCATGCAAGCAATGTTAAACTTTGCACAAACCATGACCTCTGCATGCAATTACACCCTGTGTCACTATATGTGATGCATAGAACTTTCTTCTTCATGATCTTTCCAAATGTATTTTCCTTTGAAATTTCTAGAGAAAGATCACGGATTCCTAGGCATGCTCTTCCCATTATGATTGAAAAGTCCCCCTCACCATTGTTTACCTAAATCACTAAGAATTTAGCTACGTACGACCACCCACAAACAGTAATAATAATGTCTTCCACCAGTCCCAATGGGACAATGATGGACTAGTCAGCCAACTCTATATGGATGTTGCTCTTTTTCAATAGAGGTAGGTTCCAGGCCTTGTACATTTCTTGAGAAATCAAGTTGACACCAAAACCTACATAAAAAAGAGCCTTGCACAGCACCTTTTCAGCAATTTGTAAGTATATTAGAACACTCCTAGGATCAGAGAATTTCCTAGGAAGGTGGCCAGCTTTGATCCAATCGATGACGGCATGTGTTAGGATGACCATATGCATTAAGTATGGTGATTGGGTTGAAGGAGGCTCTAAAGTTTTGATTGATATTGAGGCATCTAAGCAATCAGCTACTTGTGATTGCAAGGGCTTGGTTGGTCTATTGGTTCTAAAGAAGGGTCTTTTCTTCATGTGATTATTGGAACCAACAGTAAGTTGAGAGTTAACAGCCCTTGTGGCATTACGTTGCTGCAGCTGGGTAGGGATTTCACCTTGCATTGCGGGAGCAAGTGGTAGTGGAGCTATTGGTGGAAGAGATGTAGCCGGATGAGAAGGATGATATGCTTGCGGAATATCGCCCCTAGAAGAGGGAGTCCCATAATACTCGTGGGCTTGGTAGTGAGGTTGAGGAGTGACATGACCAGTAGAGTCACATGGAGAGATTAGTTGCTACACATAATACCCATACGGGTTAGGTTGCTAGTAAGGATACTATTGCCTTGGTGGTGGTATTCCTCATGATTTTGGGTGCTGCCATATTGATATTGCTCAATCGGTTGTGGTGGAGTTCCACTAGGATAATATGTTAAGGGTTGATAGAACTGTCTTAGGTTACCTTGAGGATAAGGTAACCTTTGGGGTGTTTGCCTTTTGTTTAATCATGGGTTGAGTGCATACACCCCAGACTCCTGCAGATGTAAGATTACAGGGCAACATCCCTTAGGATGGTCATATTGACATATCTCACATCCACTATCATTGTCTGTTTCCAAATCCACAACCTCTTTAATGATGGAAACTTTGCTCTTACCCTTGCAACATGCATGTTTAGCCTCTTTCTATTTTCTTTTCTCACTACCTTACTCTCTAGACTCCTCTAGTATTTTAAGAACAGTTTGAAATCTATTGTCTAGGGAATCCCATATTTGGTCTACCTTTGCTGAAACTTCTGATGTCATCTTTTGGATAGGCAAAGTTTTCCTATTCACCATCTCTTTGAGTGGTGACTCTTCTTCATCCTCACAAAATCTTACTCCCCTCTTCTGAAGGGAAGGATCTTGGTTATACTCTTCCACACTTTCTCTCTTCCATAGCTCACCTTCTTCCTTAGCAACTTGCTTTGATAGTCTTTGAATTTGATGGGACCTAAGCTCGGACAGTCTCCCTTGGGCATAAGTCTCAAGGGTCCTTCTTGTTTCATGCCTAAGCCCATCCATGAGATGGTGCAATTGATCCCATTGCGAATAACCATGGCCAAGACAACGATGTAACAGTGCATAATATTGACCCGTGGCAACATCCAAGGGTTCATGTCTTGCTTGTTTCTAGCCTTGGATTTGCTTTCACAAGTTGGACACTCGGGAGTACGTTTGGTACTTGTCATTAAATAGTTCTAACATAGTACTCCATCTACAAATGGATTCTAGTTCTAAAGATTAGTACCAAATTTTAGCTTCTTTAACTAATGTCCATGGGAACAATTTAAGCTTTTTCCATTCATTCTCTATGTTCTATAAGGCACACGCATCATGGAATGCTTGTAAATGATTCTGGAGATCAACGTTGTATCCCCCTTCAAATCATGGGATGTTGTTCATATCTAATCTCTTAATCCTACTATCTTTCTGATGCCTTGTTGGAATTCTAACAGCCTTAGCTATGTCTAACATACTTCAAGTAGTGAGTAGGGGTTCATCATGATCATCTTGTCCATGGTGTTTATGATGCCTACGTTGTTCCCTACTCTCCCTTCTTCTATGTCGTAACTCTCTAGAGTGCCCTCATCCCCTTTCCTAGCTATTTCGTCTATGACTTTCACTTTGCCTACCTTTATCCCCATGGTCTTTTACTTTATGATCATGTTCAAATATTGAAGGAGAGGGTGAAGGAGATGATGAAGGTAAAGAATAAGGAGAACCATCACCATGATGGTGTCTGCTACCTTCTCTTCTACAATCTCGGCCCCGATTGCAATTGCAATCAAAATGTCCACCTTTATCATGAGTTTGTGTCCCTTTTTTGGACCCTTTGTCCCCGTGGGTAGTAAAACCTAAGTTATGAATAGTGGAATGAAGGTCTTGATACACAACCCCTTGGCCACAGTCAAGGGGAGGAACATCGTTGTGTGGGCGACTACCTAAGGTAGGTTCACCACCCTCATTTTCGCTTAAGACATGTGGGGCATCCTGGGACCATTTACCCTTCAAAGACTTATGATGTCTCTCTTGTTGCAAGTCCCTTTGATGTTGTGCCTCTGTGGGATGGTTCTCTCTTGAGTTATAGTCTTGCACAATGTATTCTATGTGTAAGTGCGGCATGCCGATTCGTGTGAGAGCATGAAGAAGCATGCTTGGGACTAAATAATCAGGAGGTAACACTATGTTACCTTCTAAGTCTCACCAACGTAGTTGTTCATCTTGATGGAGCAAAAAGGTGAAGTCTGGTATATACTCATCAGGATGAATATATACCACTTGAACTTATTGAGGGAATGGCGGATCAATGTCATGTGTATTACACCATTGACTATTTCCTGTTTCAAACCTAGGCGGTGAGGCGCTTTCATACGAAGAAGGAGACATACTTGTCTGTTCAGTGTGTAATGTATTCTTGTTTATTATTTTCTCAACCAACCCTAAGGGTTCATTCCAACAATGTAAATGATTTCCTAAGTTCTAATTAGCACACGAACAACTAAGTCCCTGGCAACGACGCCAATGATGAGTGGCGAGGCACCCCTATGCTCAACCATAAGAATACTAGCGTTTCACGCATGATCCAGTCAAATTCCAAGGACTAAGTGCTTATCCGCCCTTGTGGAATAAGGACAAGTTGGTTGATCGTTGTCTTCCCAAGCTTACCTATATGTCACGATTATATGGTTAAGTAAGCTTGAGGCATATGATTTTTATAGCTTTTATGTTTTTATGTCCTGTGCTAGTAGGGAAGAGAGAGAGATAACTACGTGACTAGTTTAACTTAACTACTAATTAACTAGGCTTTAACTAATCCTAACACCAGTATCCGTTCTCACTTGCCTTACATATCCTGAACCAATGCAACACTACTGGGATTACCAAACGCTAATCATTACTGGGTTACCAAGTGTTACATGCATTCTCGAAGTGATCGTACTAAGTGTAATTTAACAATTTTCTTAATTGATCTAAATGAATTGCTACGCTAATAGCATAAATGTAAAGTGCATAAAATAAAATAAAATAAAATAAATGCATAAGAAAATAAAATAAAATAAAATAAATGTGTAAGAAAACAAATCTCAAGTGCTGCAAGGATGAATCAAAGAGCTCATCTTTATTATCGTACACAAGGTGTGCTTAGGTACATAATGCTCGAATAAAGACCCATCCACACTTCAACCTCCTGCTGCAAGCACTTGAAAACTACTCTAACTTTCAGACAGACTACAAGAGTTTCACTACTTGATTGCTACAAGACTTCCTTCCAATTGTGCGCCTAGGCACTGTATTTATAGACTTGGGAGCAACTACTCTAATAATTAGAATAACTACTCCAATAATAACCACTCTAATTATTAGAGTAATCACTCCAATAATAACCACTCTAATAATTAGAGTAACCAGTCCAATAATAACCACTCTAATAATTAGAGTAACCACTTCATCACCACTAAAATTTGTAATGATTGAGAAAGGCTTGTAATTTTTCCTCCTCCCTCCTTGGGTCATGCACCATCTAGGCTACTATACTAATGTGTGCTGGCGTCAATACATTTCAAGGACATTGCAGTTGTGGAAACATTTAATTTGCCTTGATGTTCCATGCCATGAACTATCATTGTTCCTCCTCGAAAGCTCGACCTTTATCCCTTAGCTCATGATAATTTGTCAATCTCTATGCTAGGTTCAAGGCTATATCTATCTATCCCTAGTAGCTAGCTTTTACCACCTCTAATTCTGAGTTTTCCACTTGTAACTTTTGCAAAGCATCCTTCTGATCTACAAACTTCTTCTCATACAATGCATAGGTGATCACCACTTACTTCTCCAACTGGCTTTGGGAATGACTTGCTATTAACATGGCAAGGTTGGTATATTTGAGGTTAGCCAATGCCATGTGTTCCTTCAAATCCTCTATCTGCAAGTCCTTATTTTTAACTTCTACTTATTGGACCATGGCATAACTGTCAAAAATGGTCTACCATTTAGGATTTTGTGCTGCCATGAAGCTGATGTGGGCCTTGGTCATCTTGATTTCCTTCTCATTAATTTCCTTATACATGCCAACCTAGTCATGGAAGTGTTCTTTTAACTTCTCATGTTTCTTGGCCTCATTTTGCCATTTATCTTTTGATGAATAGCACATACCTCCTCTGTAAAGAGGGTTCTATTTTATCAGGCCAATCTACTCATATCCTAGTTGACCCTCATCAGTTGTTCTCTTAACTGGTGGACACTCTCCTCCAAGATGTTCTTTTGCTTCTCCACTATGGTCAACCGAGATTCTCTACAGTGATCTGCTTATTCTCTTCTTGAGCGATGATTAGTGCCTTTTTATGTGCATGGGTTCCTACATCTATAGTGAAGGGATTCTAGACTACCATCACCTTTTCTTGCTCTATAGCTGCTCTCTCTTTCACTAGTTGGGCGAGCTCTTCTGCCCTAAATTGTTCCAGTTGGTCTAGTGTGATAAAATGGGTAGGATCCTGTTGTGCAACACACAAGTCAACTAGCATTTCTTGTAATCTTTGCACCTCAGCTTTTGCATGTTCTACCTTGACCTTAGCCATGATCAACTTTCCTTTCGTGCTGATGAGGTCTAACTATGCTACAATGACATTGTTGGTGATGTTGAATAGAGTGGTCATCACTTGACCAGTCTATAGCAAACAATCAAGCATATCCTCATGCATCATAGGAATCATTTAGGTCCTGACTAGAATTTTTGCATCTCTATTTTCTGCCAGATCAGTTAGAGGCACAATAGAAACATTGAATGATTCCTTAATGTGATTAGTGATCACCTCTACTACACCCACTATGTCCTCATGTTGTAGCACCACGACTGTGGTGCCTTCTCTAGTTTCCAAAGTGACTTGAAAGGATGCATCATTTCTAGAGATCTAGTGTGATCATTAAGATCCCTCTCCTCTTAATTGAATTGAGATCTTTCCCCTTTTTTGATCAGCCGATATGGTGGGCCATATGACGTCGTCCATAAGCTAGAAGAGATTGGCCTCATCCCTAATCCCCCAGCTAACGGTCTTAGCGATTCTTTGCAGGTGGCTCATTGATGATCAATAATCTTGTGGTGGAAATGGCGAAGCTTGTGCTTGTGGGCATTACTCAGGCTCTTGTTGCATTTCAATTCTTGGTTCTGCCTCCTTTTCAACTTCTTGCTCCTCACCAAAATCTTTTCTTGGTGCTGCGGTTTTGAGGAGCTCTACAAAGGAGGTGTGTTGAGCTTTCCAAAGGACATCATTGGTATATCCTAATATTTCCACACACTTGCACAACTTTTTGATCAAATAGGAAAACAAAAGTGTTGGTCTCCCTAACTTCATTTCTTTGAATCGTTGTTGAATCTCTATGAAATAGTAGTGAGGAAGGTTAACTAAAAACTTTTCCATTAAAATGGTGCTTTCCCTAGCTACATAAGTGGAAATGCACTTGATCCCTTTGGTGGAAAATAGGTGGTACATCCAGATCTTGAAGTAGGTTCTTTCTTCCAAAGTCATCTCATTGTATGACTTATCTTCCTTGTTATATGCCCACCTTAGCCATAGTCTCTTTGTTTGGGGGTCAAATCTAGTGGACAAGTGAGCAACATTGGTCCCTTCATTGGGTAGGTTGAAATCTATAGCTATATCTTTGATTGCGTAAGAGACATTCACCCTGTAGATATTCACTATGGTACCCTCATTCTTATTATGCCAAAATTGATAGACTTCCCCCAAGTACCATTCACCACTATCTGATAGGATCGACCACAATGGAGATGCTTTGAGTTGCCTCTACACCACTTCTAGGGCAAATTCCATGAACAGGCTGAAGTTCATTTCCACAATGATCGTGGCCAATGCATACTTTTCCAAAATGGTAGAAAGGTAGTCAAGAGGCAACATGAGTCATTGTCCCTATTCAAGAGCTAGTACTTATATCACCTTCCCTTAGGTAGATTACTCAGTAGTAGGGGCCTCATGATGGATACTAAAAGAATGGGCCTCCTATTTAGCATGTTCCTCATGTTCTTCTTGTTGGCCACAACCACCATGTGGACACTTAATGGCTCTCTATGAGGGTTCACCCTAAGCACCTCTTTTTGGGGCCATCTATAATTAAGAAAAAGAAAGAAAAACCAAGTGTTACCAAGGTTATGTTTATTATCATTAATAAATTTATACCTTACTTATAACCTTAGTTCATTGAGCTCATTATGTATATGATTGCAGGGTTAGGAAAATTTTCAAGAAAAATCCCCCAAAAAGTGTCTAACTCTTTTTATGACCCATCGCAACTGATTCCTTTTTCATTACTTGTGGCTTAAAATAATGGTTATGGGCCCTTAAATTACAAAAATTGGACATCTGGCATTATCATTAGTGATTTTGCATTATAATCCCTAAGGTTTTTAACATCCTTACCCTTATGATACCTTATGGGAAATAGTAAATTTTAACAAATTAGAGCAAAGTTTGCATGCAAGCAACCCCCCGCCCCATGACTATGGTGAACACTTCGAGTTCAAATAGATTCAAATGGTATGAAAATTGGAGTGTTAGAGAGCTAGATATCGCAAGTGGAAGATGGAGGCGCAGAGCTCTAAGTCACGAGAAGAAAAAATGGCAACAACTCCCCTAGTAACAAATGAGAGAAATGAAGTTCATGTTGTGCATGGATCAACTATATATACTTTTTGCAGACCCAACGTTGGGTACACGACGTCGTGTATGCAACGTTGGGTTAGACTTAACATTAGGTACATGATATCGAGGTCCAAATATTATGATTTTTGTGGGGTCAAAGGACATGCAAACTGAAGCTCTAGGTTTGACTAGAAGGTTGAGAGTTAAATTTTGCAGTTTGAATAAGTGGAAAAATTAATTGGAGGCATCGAAAGTAGGATAAGGTAAAGTTATCAATGGTAAAAGTATGAGAATGAGTAAGAAAAAGGGTGTTGAAAGCTTGATTGTGGAACAGAGTATGTTCATGATAAGGGAAACAATAAAATATAATAATTAAAGTGCATGGAAGGTGAAAAATGATGTGCTCATGTTAAGCAAGTACAAATCACAAAAGTTACACAAGTGGATCCTCCCCAAAGTAGGCTCTATGATGCCCTTGTGTAACCATGCCTAAAATGTTCGTAGGCACTAGAGGAGTTGAATGTGATGCATACGTATGAAACAAAACACACATGTTAAAACCACTAAATTGAGATAATTACTCCATGTTACACAAAACCACAAGTTATGAACATTTGGACAGCAAGATGGTATGGACCAAAGAAATCGTAGAAATTAGGACATGAGATGTCGTACCATGATCATGGTGAAACCTTGAGTGTTATTAATGGTGAAACAACCATGTGTCCTTCTTTCCAAGATTTAAACCAAGTCCAAACCACCTTTTAGTGACATTGCATTATTTCATCCCATCGACAAACAACCATAAGACTATCAAAGTTGCAAGGAGTAACATCACTTGGTGTTTTGTCCAAGGGAGGAGCGTTATTATGCAACAATTATTGTTTTTTTTTTTGAATGGTTCTAAGAAGTTGCCAACCTTCAAGCATGGGTACATGTCTTTCTAGTGGGACCCATAAGAATTTATTCAATGCCATGTAAAGTTACTCTTACTCCCAATTTTCATTAGATCTACAAGGATAAGGTCACACACCTAATTGTTATATGTATGGTGAGGTAGGATATGAGGTGTGTTAACATTATGGTTGACTGACCCGCAATTACACCCTTGAGTGTGAGATGGTATGCACAGATTCATGTGTCTCCCCATGTTTATAGATTCATTGCTTGGATATGGGATTGAAGTATGGACAAATGGTGGCCCTTGTGTATGGTCGGAGGACATTGGTTTAGATGAGGAAGGTGGTGCACTAAGTTGGCCTTGTGCTAGTTTAGATGATGTGGTGGGTCCATGCATGGTTTTCCTAGGCTTACAAACTTTCCTCTAGAAGGGAAATTTCTAATATTGCGATGTTAGCGTGTCTTTGCATATTTGTAGCACATGTGGCACTCATTTATTGATATTGAGGTGCTGAACCTTCTTGAGTCATTGGCAATGGCATTAAAGGAGCTGGATTATGAGAATATCAAGGGTAAGTTATATGGTAAGAGGTGTGTGGTGGTGATCCTTCAGGAGATGTCAAGTATTGATGGTACTCGGGAGAGGTAGTGGCAATTTGAAGTGGAGGATGAAGAACTAGTTAGAGAAATAGGAAGTTGAACATAAAAATAGCCATGCATTTTCGATGAATATGGTTGATGTGGTGGTGGCCCCACCCACAACTGTGGTTGTTGCCACTATGGTGGATGACTATTTTGAGGCTAGTGGTAAGTTCTACTAGGATGACATGATCAGTTGTGGGACTGTTTAAAATTACCTTGTGGAAGAGGAAGTCTCCCGGGCATGTGCTTTTGCACAAACTTTCGATTTAAGGCACCTGCCCAATACTCTTGTAGATGCAACAATATGGGGCATTAGCCCTTCGAATGGTCATATATGCATAGGTCACATCCATCATCTTTTTCTGTGGTGGAGTCTTTAGCCTCACTTTCGTCAGCCACTTTTCTTGTCTGCCGAAAAGTGTTCCTAACTATTTCTTGGTTCTATGTCCTCTATTTATTGTGTCCACCTTGCATGTGTTGCACAATCTTCTTTGTGACCATCTCAACAAGATTTGTGACATTTTCATTTATCCATTTAGACATCCTATTGAATTATGGTTCTAGATCATCAATAGACTCCTCTGTCAGCAAATTTTGTTGCAAAATCACCTTATCAATTGTAGTTGCATTTTCCTTACCATAAATTTGGATCTCCTTTGATTGAAGAGTTGGGTCCCATTGATATTTCTCGACATTCTCCCATTTGAACATTTCTCCTTCTTCTTTTTTCATATGCATTCATAGCTCTTTGATTTGATGGGTTTGGAGCTTGTATAATTACCCTAGGGCATACATCCCAAGGATTGTCCTTGTTTCATTACAAAGCCCATCTATGATGTGGTAAATTTTCTCTTCCTCAAAGAAACCCCTAGTGATGAGTGGCGAGGTACCCCTACACTCAACCATACGAATATGAGTGTTTCACGCGCGATCCAGTCGACCTCCAAGGACTAAGTGCTTACGCGCCTTAATGGAACACTTAAGGTTAATCAATCATTTTCTTCCCAAACTTACTTGTATTGTCACAATTGTATGGTTAAGTAAGCTTGAGGTATATGATTTTTATATCTTTTATCTTTTTAATGTCTTATGCTAATCGGGGAAGGTAAGGAGAACTAAGTGACTAACTTACATTAACTATTTACTAACTAAGTTCTACTTGTTCCTAACACCAGTATCCATTCTCACTTGCTGCACACATCCTAAACCAGTGCAATGCTACTAGGATTACCAAACACTAGTCTTTACTAGGTTACCAAGCACTGCACACATGCTTGAAGCGGTCGTACTGAGTGCACTTAACTACAAGAGTCAAGGGTTGAGAGAGATTAATTAACTAGAAAAGCATTTAAACATTCAACAATAATTAATTACTATTTATCTTAGTCCATATGCTACAAGGTTTATCATAAAGTTCATCTTTATTACCGTACACAAATGTGTGCTCAGGTACAATTTGCTCGAATAAAGATCCGTTCACTTTAAGACTCCTACTGCAGGCACATGGAAATTATTCTAACTCTGGAATGGTAAAATTACAAGAGTTTAGTTATGGGTCTAAGTCTTACTACTAAAACAAGGAAAGCCGCCTCTTATTTATAGAAATTGAGGCAGGCCGCGATATCGCATCTGCGATATCGCGTACGCGATATCACAACTCATCATACCCCCATGACTGAATGAAAACTCGTCCTCAAGTTCCTTACAAAATATTGGGAAGATATGGGATTATTGACTTGAATGTCACTAATGATGAATGGGATGACGTGTGAAAGGATCATCAATACAATACATGGCAATATTAGTGTTCATGACCACAAGAGTGAACACTAGACACATTTGACATCTAGCCTTATTTAGCAACTGAGAGAGAAGAGAGAGAAAAGAAGAAGATGTGTTGCTGCTGATGCCAAAATTGCACCTTCCATTGTCCATCCATAACCACGCCATCGATCTTGTTCCTTGCATGACTGTGCTAGCACCAATCCATCCTAAGTGTTTCCTCCAGCTCCAGTCCATTGTTGTATGATTGTCATCTGCACACACAACACAGTCTCATATTAGCAAGGATAAATAAATCACAATGCAATTGATACCTTGCCTAGGTGTATGGTTTATTGGCTGAGTTGTGATATGGCTAATACGGATTCTGGAGATATAACACTGGTGACTATCCAAGGTGTAGGGGTTAGGAGAAAATTGAAAAAATTGGACCAGGACCCCCATGACTAAGAGCGATCCTCTGATAGCAATAGAATGGAAAAATAGAAGGAATAAAAAAGATGGAGAAAAAGAAACAACGGCAACATCGATAAAATGGATGTCAGAGGTGGAAATGAACAAAATAAATGTTGACTGCGGAAATGTTTAAGGGAAAGAAGTTAACTGATGCACCAAATAGGAATGCCAGTGGGTCCTCCCCAAAGCAGGCTCATGCCCTTAATGCCCTAACAATCCCACATTCAAAGAGTCTGTAGGCTCTGGAAATGTCATTTGGAAGCAAGAGTTAGTCTTAACCACAAGAATTTACCCAAAAAGAAAACAAGGTATCAACCAAAATATAGACTACTAATACAACCAGCAATGAGGTGGAAAAATGGAGAAGAATGATGAGGAGAAGAGAATGGAATGGAGTCCCAAGAACAAGGTGGTGTACAGCCCCTTATGTATTTATGGTTAATTTGACTTAGTAGATCTCATTACAAATCTAGCCTCAAACAATCCACATTCAATGACTTCGCATTAATACACTTGGCCAATCCATCCACTTGAAGTAGCAAGAATGCTTCTGCCAAAGAGTCACCACCATTCCGAAGAAAAGAGAAAGGAAAGAGTAGGAAGCGAGAGAGGACCTTAGTTAGAGGAAACATGTTTGTTTAGCTCCATAACCAATACTTGTAGCCTAGAGGATTATTTTATCTAAGGGGTGTGCTTTGAATTCTCACTATTTTTTCTCTTCTCTTTTTTCTTCTCTTCTTTTTTTTTTTTTTTTTTTTTTTTTTTTTTTTTTTT
>MNCI01013045.1:152376-175008 GCA_015680685.1 Gnetum montanum
GTTGTCTTATCTTTTCTTGATTAACCCTAAGGGTTCATTCTAGCATCCCAAAGATATGAATGATTTCTTATGTTCTACGTAGTGCACAAACAACTAAGTCCCTGGCAACGGTGTCAATGATGAGTGGCGAGGTACCCCTACACTCAACCATACGAATACGAGCGTTTCACGTGTGATCTGGTCGAACTCCAAGAACTAAGTGCTTACGCGCCTTAATGGAACACTTAAGGTTAATCAATCGTTATCTTCCCAAACTTACTTATATTGTCATGATTGTATGGTTAAGTAAGCTTGAGGTATATGATTTTTATATCTTTTATCTTTTTAATGTCTTATGCTAATCAGGGAAGGTAAGGAGAAATAAGTGACAAACTTACATTAACTATTTACTAACTAAGTTCTAATTGTTCCTAACACATCCTGAACCAGTGCAACGCTACTAGGATTACCAAACGCTAATCGTTACTGGGTTACAAAGTCTTGCACACATGCTCAAAGCGGTCGTATTGAGTGCACTTAACTAGGAGAGTCAAGGGTTGAGAGAGATTAATTAACTAGGAAAGAATTTAAACATTCAAAAATAATTAATTACTATTTAGCCTGTTGTACACAAATGTGTGCTCAGGTACAATTTGTTCGAATAAAGATCCGTTCACTTTAAGACTCCTATTGTGAGCACATGGAAATTATTCTAACTCTGGAATGGTAAAACTGCAAGAGTTTAGCTATGGGTTTAAGTCTTACTACTAGAACAAGGAAAGCCGCCTCTTACTTATAGAAATTGAGGCAGGCCACGATATCGCGGCTCATCAACTAGGAATAACAAACTAGAAAGAAGAAACTAAAAATTGAAACTATCTATTACTACTTCTAAGCTAAACCCTCCCATCCAGAGGCCCAAGTGTAGTATTTATAGACAAGGTCAAAATGAGACAACATTGGGTATCCAATGTCGCTTATTAGCCTCAATGTTGGCTACACAACGTCGAGACTCCGATGTTGCATATTCGACGTCAAGGCCCGTCAAATCACAACTTATCAATAACCTAGAATGAGTAGTTGGGTAATTCAACACTCAACCATACAAGTCACAATTATTCGCATACGACTTGATTTAATCCATGGATGGATAATGTAAATGTACTAATAGTTAATGTTCTATTCACAATCCTTGTCTTTTCACGTAGAGTTAGTGAAGTGAAAGTTGTATAGTTTAATTCTTAGTGAGGTATATCATATGATGATATTATCTAACTTGGATTAAGAGTAAGTGTTGTCATTGTAAAAATGATGATAAAGTCTACATCCAAGTATGATAGAAATGTAAATCTATTCTAGCATATAACGATAGGTATCCATTCCTAGCTTGTTGTACACATCATGAGCTAATGTAACTATTATTGGAATTACCAAGTCAATTCACTACTAAGCAAAGCAAGTGAAGTCACTACTAGGTTATCAAATAGTTACATGTTTCATTCAAAACCAATCATACTTATATTACCTTACTAAAGGACATTGGAAAGTAAAGTATTTAGAAAATGTAAAGAACTTAATACAAATAAACATGCTAAAATGTAAAATTAAGCTAAGTAATATTAAGCTAAGTGAAATGCTACAACGATGAAAAACAATCTTGATCTTTATTATTAGTCATTAATTATGTCTAGGAAGAATTCACTTGAATAAAGACTTTGTACAATTATATTTCACCATATTGCGAGCATTCACTCTAACTCTAAGTCTAAGTTGTGAAAACAAATTGCAAGAATTTAGCTAAGGCTTGGGCAAAAGTTGTTGTTTTGACATGACAATGGGTTGGTATTTATAGGCATGACCATGGCCCTCTACATCGCATCTACGATGACATATGTAAGGGTAGGATATTGTAGTCCATTGACAAAAAGGTTTTATTAGCACATTATTTGTAATTTCTATCCACACAATTCTCTTTGAATTTTGTTTTGCTTCATCAAATTTGCTTTGCTTGATCTAATTGTAGAGTTTGACCCTAGTCTCTACTCATCACAGTTTGCTCTCTAGTAAATTTGATGTTACTCTATACTCATCAAAGCCTGCTACAAGTATTTGCTTTGTTTTTCTCTTTGAATTTTATTTTTCTTTCCAAAATCTACTTTGTCTAGTCTGACTTTGCTATCTAATCTCCTTCACCAAATCTAACCTTGCTATTTGTCAGATCATCCTTGTGGGATTTGATCCCGGTCTTCACTCATCACAATATCTTCTCTAGCAGATCTGACCCTTAGGTATTTTTTTCTCGTTTGCTTTTTAAATTTTATTTTCTTTATATTTTTAATCTATTGTGGTATTTTGCCCTTTTTTCCATTTTCAAATTATTGCAATTTTTGTTGTTCGCTCATCATAGCCTACTATTTGCTCTACTATTTGCATTTGACATGTCCCTACTCTTCACTCATCATAGCTTGGAGGTATTTTGCCATCTTTTGCTCTTTTAAATTTGGTTTACTATTTTTAAAAATTCATTATCTTTTGCTATGTGCAATTTTTATTTTTCAATATTAGTTTTTTCCTTGATTCATTGTATTATGGTATTTGTAATTTTTGGTATATGATCATCACAATGTGCTTATGATAGTTCGCAATTTGAGGTAATTTTAGGTATTCTACCTTTAAGTTTGGGTATTTGGTGATCACAATGTGCTTATGACAGTTCGCAATTTGAGGTAATTTTAGGTATTCTACCTTTAAGTTTGGGTATTTGGTGATCACAATGTGCTTATGACAATCTAGAGTTTTAGGTAATTTCCCTTTTTACTTTGCTTTCTTCTCTGTGTCAAATTTGACCCTTAGGTATTTTACTCTCTTTTGCTCTTCAAATTTTATTTTCTTTATTTTTTTAATTCATTATGGTATTTTGCCCTCTTTTGCCATTTTCAAACTATTACAATTTGAGGTAATTTTCCATTTTTTGCTATTTTAAATTTGGTTTGCTATTTTTTAAAATTAATTATCTTCTACTATGTGCAATTTTTGTTTTGCAATTTCAATTTTCTTTTTCTATTTTTTTATTCATTATATTATGGTATTTGTAACTTCTAGTATCTAGTCATTATAACGTGCTTATGACATTTGCAGTTTGAGGTACCTTGAGGTATTTGCCATCAATTGCCCTTTTGCTTTGCTTTGTGCTAAAATTCTACTCTTTTTTTTGTGTCCTTTGCCCTCCCCAATCTAACACTCCCTATACACTACTTTTTTATTTTTGTGACCTCCATCCTTCACTCCCTCTAACAACTTTTTAGAAACTACTTACCATCCCTCATAGTGCTTGCCTCATCTATACACTACAACCTCCCATATAAACACTACTTTTTTTGTAACCCTCAAAACTTATCAACCTCTTTTCAAAAACTCTTCATGTGCTACATTCTTTTTGTGAAAACTTCATCATAGCTAACCTTGCTCTTTGCTCATTACAACCTATGCACCTGATCTAACCCTACTCTCCACCAAATTTGCTTTGCCTAATCTTACCCTACACTGTGCCAGATGTACTCCATTTGATTTGATCATGTTGTTTGCCAGATCTATTCCATGAAATTTGACCTTGGTCTTTGCTCATCATAGGTTGCTCTCTCATCAAAGCCTATTGTAGGTATTTTGCTCTATTTTTCTCTTTGAATTTTATTTTTTCTTCATTGGATCCACTTCTTGTGATCTAACCCTGCTATATCGCCTTCACCCAATCTAACCTTGTTGTCTACCAAATCTGTTTCATGAGATTTGACCTTGGTCTTCGCTCATCGCATTCTTCTCTTTGCCAAATCTGACCTTGCTCTCTACTCTTCACCAAACCTGACCCTTAGGCATTTTTGGTATATGGTCATCACAACATGCTTATGACAATCTATAGTTTGAGGTATTATTCCATCAATCTTGGGTATTTAGTGATCATGACATGCTTATGACAATTTGCACTTTTAGCTTTTTGCTTAGCTAGATCTAACCCTTAGGTATTTTGCCTTTATTTTTTAATCAATTTTGGGTATTTGGGGATCACAACGTGCTTATGATAGTTTGCAGTTTCAAGTAATTGCCCTTTTTTGCTTTTATTCTTAGAACTTTTTATTTAGCATTTAATAATTTTCAGCCGAGAGTAGGAGTTAGAAATGGAGGATGGGAAGGAGTAGATGGTGTTGTTTGCAGTGCTAGTAGCATGGTATTGTTAAATGTCATTTATTCAGCATCTGCTTCAAAGGGAATGAAAGTCTAGTTAGTTGTCCTTAAAGAATTTTAGTGATGGCTGAGAAGTCAATCCCTCGTTGACTTTTTTATGCCATAAGCTTTTGATCACCTTATATATATATAAAATTTAATATAATACCTTTCTCTCTTAAAAAGGTACTAATTTATATTTCTAAAGTTTACACATGCTTATAATTTCTACTTAGAAACCCTCAACTTGTAAGTTGGGAAATGTGCCCACATGGAGGAATGGTAAAAATATATATGTTAGGACAATAGTGTTAGGTAGATAGTTAATCATAGTAAATTATCATCAAATTCATGGCTCAAAAGTTAGCTCATTAATGAAATAGAGGCACCAAGATGATGATGAGTAAAAATACTCTTTGAAAAGAAGTACAAAAGCTTAAATTCTTAATCAAAGATTTACCCTGTTAAACAAATGCAAAAATAAAAATAAAAATAATAATTTATATTTCTAAAGTCTACACGTGCTCATACTTCCTCCTTGGAAACCACGACTCCCAACATTCTCACAACTCACTTCGATTGAGACGTGAATCCTTATTAAATTTACGGATTTTTTAATTATTACACTTCACAAATTTCTACCGTTGATTGTGACAACTCAGTTGGAGATTCTAATCTATTTGACATGTGTAATGCCGATTCTATTGTATTTAAAGTTTACAAGGTCTGACACCACATGCTGGACAGAGACGTGAGACGTAGATTTCCACCACCGTTGGACCCGCAATGCACGCTTTTATGACTTTTGTAGGTATGATACTAACCCACTTTTTGTTCCCAGTCCGGCCTGGCAGCATACCAACCAAGCTTTTGTTTTCATAAAAGCTTTGCAAGCTTGCTTCATGTTTTAGGGTAAATGTGAACAACCGTTCTTGCCTGTCCATGTGTTGGCCAGCCCAGAAACATGTGGGGTGAGGCAATGAGGTGGATCAGCACGACCAGGAGCACTGCCGCGAATTAAAAAAGGCTTTTACCTTTAGATCTCCATGGTAATTGACAGCAAAACATAAAATCCAAGCCCGGATTGTTGACTGCGTAATGTTATTGGCTGAAACTGTGTAATTTACTTGGTTGTTGGGTTGGACAAGAATCAACAATATGCCCAAAAACAACTGTAAAGTCCAAATGATGACAGTCCAGGACAGTTAAACTCCTGAGCAAGTGAAAAGGTGGAGGGCCACGTGTGGGATATTGTCTGCCCAAGCCTTGCATCATGTCAGTTTCATGGCTGGAGCCAGCAAACCCAATGCCATTAACCTAAGAGATTCACCTCGTCTCTGCCTGTTCCATGATAGAATGCATCATGTGACTGACAAAACCCCTGTAAACTAAAACTAAATCTTTTCGGTTACCAAGAATCATATTGCCAGCGGCAGAGCCGCCGAACCAATGGCAGTTGCTATTTTTTTCCCTGTTGGGGTTTTTCTCGGGAAATATGTTCTGCATGGCTATGGGATTCTAGATTCCGTCTGTGCAAACCAATCAAATTTGTGGAAAGGATAGAATCCCGGATTTGCCGAAATGGTAGCCCACGGATCCATGGTGAATCGGCGGTGATGATGATGAATATCATCATCAGAAGGGCGGAAAATAGTCACAGCCAGACACAGTGCAGGCAGCAGACCAGAGGCTGTTGTTGTGGCAGTTGCTATATTGGCTCGCTGCATTTATATCGATTCTGGTAATGGAATTTCTGTCAACAGATTTGCGGACACAGTAGAGAGCTTTTGCCCTAAGTGGCCTGGAAGGTCAGGGGACGCCCTCTTTACAGCTGGATAAATTGGCGCTTCTTTTGCGGAAACTGATCCATTCCTGTTCGTATTTCTTGAGCCAGATCTGCACGTTTCTCTCTCTCTCATGGGTATGCATCTTGGATTTTGGGGGTTAACGTTTTCAGTCTCGGACGTTTCCTAAAGTTCAGTTGCTTGCTATATTTTTCCCTTGCCCACCAGTGTTTTTGGAAATTTTTTTGTTGGCGAACAAATACGGCTTGGGTGGATTCTGCAGACATGGCCGATGAATTCGAAAAGTTGCTTATCAGGGTGAATCCGCCCAGGTTTTCCCGTGAAACTGATCCTTTTTTTTCCAATTTTCATTTTGGTACTATGGTTATGTCGATAATATGCGTGCCATGGTATGATTTGGTTCAGAGTGGTGATCGATCAGACTTCCTATGAAAATGCCACCGTTGTTCAGGTAACTTTCCTTTGATGTTTCACTTCCAGGGCTTGTGTTCTACTTTAATAACATGCGGATTTTCTACTGGTTTTGGGTTCTGAATTTGGTTGTGTGTTTTGGGTGTCATTGCAGGTCGCTAGTGCAAATAAGCAGGGGATTCTACTGGAAGTTGTGCAAGTGCTGACGGACCTGAAACTGTCAATCACCAAAGCTTATATATCTTCCGACGGAGGATGGTTCATGGATGGTATGGGTCTTTGTCAACTCTTGCGTCTTTTTGGTTTTTGTTTCTGAAAGACTCTTTTCTGAAAAGTGATCTTTATGTTTGCGCTTCTGCAGTATTCCATGTGACAGATGAGCATGGAAAGAAGCTTGCAGATGAAAGTTTGATTCACTTTATTCAACAGGTAATGAAAACCAGTCATTCCTCCCTTTCCATTTCTTTGGAAGGAAACCAAAAATCTAAGCAATAATTTACAATAACATGCATCTTAGAGATTGAACTTACTGTTTGTTTTGTAATCTGCCATTGGGAAGTCATTGGGAACAGATGACTGTTTCGTACATCCAATGAGGAGATCCGTGGGCTTAAAGGCATCTTTAGAGCATACATCCATAGAACTTACTGGAACAGATAGACCAGGTTTGCTTTCAGAGGTGTTTGCAGTTCTCACTAATCTCAAGTGCAGCATAGTTGGGGCAGAGGTGTGGACTCATAATCTAAGAGTTGCATCTGTTGTGTATGTAACTGATGAGCTCACCGGGGCACCCATAGATGATCCTGAAAGATTGTCCAAGATCAGGGAGTTACTGTGCAATGTTCTGAGAGGCAGCAATGACAGAAGAGATGCCAGAACAGCTGTTTCTGTGGGTGTCACTCACACTGAACGGAGGCTTCATCAGTTGATGTTTGCTGACAGGGATTATGAGAGGCGAGTCACAGGGAACTCTGCAGATGATGGAAGTAGGCCTTCTGTGAGTGTTGTGGACTGGACAGTAAAGGATTATTCAGTGGTCAACATTCGGTGTAAGGACAGGCCTAAGCTTCTTTTTGACACCGTCTGTACATTGACAGACATGGGCTATGTTGTATATCATGGGACAATTGATGCTACAAGGCCGGAAGCATATCAGGTACATTTCAAATAGTATTTTCATAAGTAAGATACTGAAAATCTAAAATTGCCATGGTAGTAGGAACCTAATTTCATCATCGCAGCTTTGCCCTATCTATTTTCATAGGCCTTGCATGTTTTATTTCTTCATTTTTGCTATCTATGCAGAAAGCCAAAAATCTTTGATCACATTGCAATGTACTATTTTATCTTTTAATTACTTCATGCTGTGCATCTTCATAGGCCTAAATGGAGCCTGATTGAAGTCGTAGTTTAATACAGTGATGCTTATATTGATTTTAACTTGAAATAAAGGAATACTACATAAGGCATACGGATGGCAGCCCTGTCAACTCTGAAGCAGAACGGCAACGGGTAATCCAATGTTTAGAAGCTGCCATAGAAAGAAGGGTTTCAGATGTATGCTCCATATACACGTATTTTTGGTCATTAAGATTTCTTCTGTCCATTTGCTTGAATTCATGATTGATCCTTTGCTGGATGTCTGCATGCAGGGACTAAGGCTTGAATTATGCACAGATGATCGTGTTGGTCTTCTTTCAGATGTTACCAGGATATTCCGTGAAAATGGGTTGTCTGTTGCTCGAGCAGAAGTTGCTACTAGAGGAACTAAAGCTGTCAATACCTTTTATGTTAAAGATGCAGCAGGATACTCAGTTGATCCAAAAATAATAGAGTTGATCAGAGAGGAGATTGGACAAACGGTACTAAAGGTAAAAGATAGTAGTAGTGTTGCAAAGTCCGCTTCTGAAGAAAAAACCCTTCCGAGGCTCCTTCTAAGCCATATCTTCAGATCCCGATCTTTATACAACCTTGGATTGATAAGATTTTAAGTATACCTCTATATAGCCATACTTGTAAATACTTAGAAACATGTGATGTATGATTCATTAAAATGGGGGGAAAATGTTTTGAGATTGTTTCCCCTTACCTTTGAATTTCCAGCGAGTTTGCCGGGAACTAAGGTCATGGAACCATGATGTTAAAATGCCGAGTAGATTAAGTGAATACCTATTTCTACTTCTCTCTGGAAACAAATCAAGAATGTCTGCAAACTTTTGCACACTTCTCATGAGCACAGGGAATTTAGTTCTTTGTGTTTTATTTGTACACTTTGTCAAGGAAATACAAAAGACAGTAAGCACTTCATAATAGTGCAGATATTGTACTATGAAGTCAATTCTTCAGGAACTATCACATTGACATTTCTCACTGTTGTCTGTAACATTAGTCTTTTTTGCAGTATTTTCTTTTCCAATGAAATCTGTTATATAAATGTGTTTGTAGTAGGAGGCCATTGTCTTATGAGTACAAATTAGTCCTGAACCAACTGCCATACAATGTATTTTTGAAAGGCTATGAAATGCAGAAGCGTGTAGTTATGTATAAGGCAATCAGATTTTTTTTTTTTTTTTTGGGTGGTTTTTTTCTCTATAAAAGTAGCCATGTCCATGGAGAGGAAGAAAATTGTGGAAAGCAAGTTCCATAGCAAATTTATGCTTGTCACATTTAGTGTTGTTTATGGGACACTGGCCGTATTTAGCTTTGAACTTTGTTGGCTAGAAGGCAAGACTAGAGTTCTCATTTTAATATGGCTGGTTTGCTTAAATAAGCAAATGTCAATAGCATGTTGATGGCCCCTTTTTATTTTGTTAAAGGAAAAGGTCATGATATTCACTTGCTAGGTAAGGGCACTAGTTTTTACCGTTCTACGCAGACGGTGGGCAATATAGCATTACCATGTTATGTGATTCACACAGCCAGCATTTGTGTTGTAAGCAGTAAAACTGAAACTGAAACTACCGGTGAAGATTGAAACGATTTATTGCTTCTGGTTGCATAAAAAAAATCATATAAACATTTTGGTGAAAAATTTCCTTTTTGCCTAAAGGGTTCAGTCCTAGAACATTCCAAAAGTACGTTATATTCATCTCCGGCGTATGCACTTCTCTCCAGCAGGGTAATCCATCTCCCATTTAATCTAGTTTCCTGAGAAGGCTATGGATTCCAAGTAAAATATTAGTAATAAGATAGCTTCCTGTTGAATTGATATGATTTCCTTCTACCTTAAAAGATCTGCAGCACTTTTTGCCTATCTCCCATTTAATCTAGTTTCCTGAGAAGGCTATGGATTCCAAGTAAAATAGTAGTAGTAAGATAGCTTCCTGTTGAATTGATATGATTTCCTTCTACCCTAAAAGAGTTTCTGCAGCACTTTTTGCCTATCTTGTGTATACTGCTAGGAGGACAAGAAGTTCCACAATTCTAACACTGCTATCATGTAACTAGAAACAAGAGCATGTAACTAGAAACAAGAGCAAGGTTTGTGTCCCATCTCCGCATTTTATGATGATGGGTCCGAACTATTTTGTCTTTCAAGACCCCAAAAAGAAGTTTTATTAAAATTAAAGGTGCATCAATTACAACAACTTGAATAAGTCATAGGGTTAAAGGAAAGGGAAAACTGAGAGCATCATGAATGACACTCAGGAAACACCTTAGAAATAAACGAGTATTAGAGGAGGAAACCCAAGTTGGGGCACAACCAAATGTTCGCACAAACTGGCTTGTTACAAAATAGATTGACATAGAATTACATGAGGTAAAAAGCTCTCAATTAAGGATAGAGAGAATTCCAATGGTGACTCCACATAATAAAAAGGGAAAACTTCCTTGCAGAGATTACTGATGCTAAGTGTAACTGGAACACACATGTCTTTCCCATAGCTGCAGTAGATGAATCAATTGATGATTGTCTAGATTGAACTTGGATGCTTGAGATGTGAGTTGAAAATAAGTGAGGCGAAAGATCTGCAACTTCTCCAACCTGGTAAGCAAACATTTGTTAGAATACTCTTTCTTTTAAAATAGAACATTGCATCTTCGTTTCCAAATATAATATAAAATAGTAGGCCTAATAACTTTCCACAGAAAATTAAGATTAGTAGAAGTAATGTTCAAGAATCCGAATATGGCATCCTCTTGAGATAGCTTGTATGATGGAAAAGCTTTAGAAGCCCACTGCCACACATGTTGAGCAAAGGGACATTGCCAAAATACATGGACAAAGTCATCTTGTCCACCACATAGAGGGCAATTGGGATTAGGAATCCCCAGATATTCTAGACGTTTTCCAATAGGTAGACCATGGTGGAGAAGACACCAAAGGAACTGCTTAATTTTGGGGAGGGTCGGAAGTTTCCAAATAAGTTGGAAGAGAGGGATCCAAAATGTTTCTGACTCTTGTTTGTGCCAATACTTATTGCAACGTTGAATGACTTCAGATGGGTCATGCATGAGATGAAAGGGGACAGATGGCCGATAGGGCAAGAGTTTAACCCCATTAAGCCATTGAAGGCCATGAAAAAGGCTTTGCACTGTAACATCCAGATGCCAGTGACCATGGAGAAAAGAGTAAATCTGAACTAGGCAATGGTTCATTGCAGCTGACTCCCCATACACAGTGTTAAACTCGACCCCTGAAATCCAACGACTAGCCAGCCTAAGACAATTCAAGGAAATGACACCCTTTCGATACCACGAGGTAACCACCTTAGCATTTGTGATAGCAAGGGGAGTGGGCGACAGAGGTAACCACCACGGACACACTTTAGAGAGGATAGTAGGGTTGATTTTAACGTTAGTCCAGTCAATGTGAGTGTGTAGAATTTGCCAGGCCCTCCAAATGCTTTTGAAAACATGAGATCCGGGAAGAATGATAATATGGGGGGAAAGGATCCAATTGACGAAATGGATGCCTTTCCAAAAGAGCTTATTTTTAGGAAATGCTTGATGAAGCCTTAATTGGAGGAGGGTCCCTATAATATTTGAGGCATCTAAATGTTGTACCAACCACTTAGCAACCAGGGTAATTCCTTGCTTATAAGAGTTCAAAAGGCCTAAACCACCCTTATTCTTGGGGAGAGTAACAATAGTCCAAGCGACACAATGAAAGCCTTTCTGAGAATCCTTGGAGGACCACATAAAGTCACGGAATAATCGTTCTAGCTTTTGGTAGGCAGCTTGGGAGGGGGCACAACATGAAGAGTAATACACATTGGTGGACGCACATATGGACTTACAAACAAGGTATTTACCCGCAAGTGTGAGGGGTTTAGTTTTCCATTTGTCGAGTTTCTTTTGAATTCGATATATAACTTGCTCCCAAAGGATAGATGTTGAACCTCTAAAATGGAAAGGGATTCCAGAAGCTTAACAATGTCATGATCCTGAAGCCGCTTCCAATTCTAGTTAGTCACATGTTTGTAATTGCCCTTAAAGCTAGTCTTTCAAAGATATGCACTTGTCGTTCAATGTCTGTTGCACGTACACTATTTAGGCCTACCAATTTTGACTCCTATTTGTGGTTGAAAGCATGATCATGTGAACAAGTAATCTTAAAACGTTCGGTGACATGTTAGACACGAATGCCAAGGCAAATCTCTATCTCCGTGGTAATAAAAAACTGTCATGTATTTTTTAAATAGTTTTTCTGATCTTTTGATTTTTCTTGCAGTCCTTTACTGTTCCATCTTCTTGTTGATCTTTTGGTTTTTAAATTATCATTATATTTTTTCAAAAGCGGACAGGATTTATACTTATTCCAAGACAAGATAAATCCTTGGTGCATTATTTTATTTTCAAAGTAACTTTTCTCTCGCTAAAGCGCAATCTTTATTTAAGCACATCAGTTAGCTAGTTGTCTTTTCTAACCATTTATTATATAAATCCCATGCAATTAGATTTCTCCTTTAAACATTAAAAATAATTAAAATTTGAGGGCATTCACCAACACTTCAAAAATGGCAAACCATAATCCACGTCTGTTATGTGGTAGATGCATGGTAGATGAAGGTATGCATGGCATACATATTCAACCTTGCATTTATTATTGCAAGTGCGTACCACTGTTTTATGCAGGTTGGTTTACAGGTAAAATATTTTTTGTATTATTTCACATAAAATATTTTTTGTATTATTTAAACATGTGTCTCTGGTTCCCACCCTTGCCTGCTAGCCATGGTCAAGATGGTCATGGATGGGTTACATGAAATGACCCATGAATGATTGTGTTGGTTTATGGTTTGCCCTCCAAAAATTGAGATTTTAAGTAGCCAATCAAAAACTTCAATCACTCCCTAGTGCACATCTTTCGGCATGGGGCAATTTTATAATTTTAATGCTCAAATGCCTTTAACCCAGGTAGCATAAGTTTTCCTCGAACAAAAGAAAATAAAAATGATTAACATTACAAAAAAAAATACAGGAAATGAATCTGATCATAGGCAGGATAAGCCTAGTCCGCAGAATTAGCCGTGAGGTCAGTAGCCAGAGTTGAAGAGACGCTATCACATGTTGTACAGTTCAATGCAATCATGATGGTCACGGTGTAGCTAATAATAACATTGCTCAAAATGTCAAAAGCGACGGCCATGGTTAGGATCGCCGCAGACACCATTATTTTCTCTTAGAAAAACATAACCAAAACTTATTCACTGAACAAAGATGAATGAGTGTGTTGTGCATGTTTAAAGTTGTCATGAGATGAGCTGCTCTCCAATTTCCAAAAAGCATCGAGATTCTACTCTTAAAAGCCAAAGACTAAGGTGTGCTTTGTCGAAGATGGCTCTGGGATGCACGCTACAGCTTCAGAATACAATAGATTGTCCGTAATGGTTTTGGACCGAAAACTTTGGATCTTTTACTTTACCTTTATTTAGGAGAATTTCATATTATTTTTGAAAAAAACATAAACCTTATGTTACAGGCTGGAGGCCATATATGGACAACTTGTCTCTCTATTCCATAGTTACCGGAAACGGGCAACGTCACGGAACGGCAAAATTAAGTTGAGGTAATCAAGAACTTGGTAGTGACAAAAAGGTAGTGGCAGAACAAGTGAATAACATTCTAAATCTTTCATCCTAAATATTATTAATCGCATATTCTCAGACCAATACTAAACGCATATTCACCACTGCATGTTAATAATCAAATAAAATCCTCAAAAATGAGCTGAAAGTGAACTCTGCTGCCACTCTTTCATCTATATAGGCAAGATCGGAGATTAGATCTACGAATAGAAGAATTTGCTGCCTCCTTGAAATAGGAATAGAGAGGCCAAAGACGAGGTTACTATATTAACTTTGAAGAGATGGACTTTAAGAATAAGAAGAAACTCTGATTCAAAAAAAAGAATCTCAGTAAAATAAGACCAACGAACAGATAATGTACAAAAATGGTCTCTCAATCCACAGTTTAGCCCATTTTGAAGAGGGAGGAGGGATTGTTGTAGAAGCAGTGACTTACCACATAGCAGCAGAAGCGGCAGCAATAGCAAGATTAGGATTAGGAGGAGCATTCACAGCACGGAAATGCAGAAGCGGCAGCAATAGCAAAATTACAATTAGGAGGAGCATTCACAGCACAGGCCCCAAATGCTTAATGTGTTGCTTATTGCCGTCCTCGACAATGGAGTGGCCCTAAATTTTTTTCCCACCATGTTTGCTGTTTCACACGTTCAATTCGTCGCAGTTCGTCGCAGTTGTGCATTTAATTTGTGTGATAAATGCAGTTGTTGAGATAAAAAAATCGTATCCTTTCATATCTTAACAATAAAACAAAAAAAAAAACAAAAAAAAAAAATCAAAGGAAATGAAACGTGTTAAAAACGTTTCAGTTTGCTCAGAAACGTTTGGCCGCGCAAGTGACGGTTGATAGGAAACGGCATTTTGAAACGGGATCCCGTTTATGAATCCGTTGCGTTTATGGCAACATAGCTCTATTCCCGATCATCTTGCCAGCTCTATTCCCAATCATCTTGCAAGTCGGCAACCACAAACATGGCTTCCTGTCACGATAATTGGTCTCGGTACAAGTTCCAGGAAAAAACGCGGATCAAGTGTCTCGATATCAAATAATCGTTCAGAGAACGTCTATATGTTAAATCCATGACTGAATTTGACAACTAAAATGAGGGAATACAGAATATCTTGAATATTTGTGGACTCCTAATTAATTCCCTAAACTTTGCTTTGCAAGAAGTCCTGGACTAAAGCAACAAATTCTTCGGGCTTCTCTTCGTGAGGAATGTGACCACAATTCTGTATCATCTCGAATCTTGAATGAGAGATAACCTTTGCCAACGCCTCAGCATTCCATGAAGGGACAACCCGGTCTGTGTCACCACTTATGACAAGCACTGAAATTTCACAAGCAAAAACGCACCAAGAATAGGATAATCAAATTTCTAATTTTTAGCTTGGAATGCCCATAGTTACCTACACTGGTTTTAACAATAAGAATAATGTTAACAAACTTTTTTTATGCATAAGAGTGATGATACCTGGGCATAGGATAGAACTGAGTTGTTCATGGGAAACACAGGAGGACTCATTCATTGTGGCCAAGGTGTACTCAATTAATGCCCTTTCCCATCCTTTGCAACGCAGTGGCTGCTGCAAGAAAAATCCCTTTTATTAGAGTATCTTACAAAATGTTTTTGTTTCCCCAATACACTAGTTGTTTTCACAATTCAAACTGAATTAACGAATACACTATATAGAACCATGCCCTTTACGAAACACATGATAAGTAGCCGAACATTTAAAATAAACGCAAGTTATCAGATCACTGACCTTAGTGTACCCTTCGATGACATGGTGGGTCAATTTGTCTGGGTCACACCAAGCATATGCAATTGCCCTCTTGCCAAATTTGTCAACCAGAAACCTGGTCTACAGTAAGAACGGCAGAGTACCATTATAGTGGTTGATCCAATTGTATATTAAGGAAGAAACAAATGGAGTAATGCAGTGGCTTACTAGCATTATCCCAAGTTCTGAGCAGGACACTGCAGTCATGGCTTTCATGAAACTAGCTTTGATGGAATTGGTGCCAAGTTTGGGAGGAAGGAAACGTAGGTGAGCCACGACAGTTGGGGCAACCAGCACCAGTGCAGCAATCCTTTCAGGAGCTTGCAAGTAGGCATTCAATGCCACCAGACAACCTGAAGAGTGTCTTTGGTATCAATTTCAAATTCCCCACCACAGAAAACAAACAGCAATCAATTTTAGAACAAGCGTTCACAATCATATACAAAAATCACCAAAAATGATTAACCGAACTGTGTCTATGCTAAATGTAAAGAATTTTACAAAAGAAATGGCTGGAACTCAATACTGTGCAGCAGGTCCAAAGGTTCTTTGCATGGACTTGATAAAAGAAACTTCGGATTTAGTTTCGCAAATCAAGTAAACACATACCCTATGAGAACCGCCTGGGGAGCTTCAGATGCATGGATAAAGGAGAGGGTCATGTCCACAGAGAAGGCCAATGAATAAGGGTTGGAATGGCAATTATGATAGGGCAATCTTGCAGTTAGGCCAAATGCTGGCCTGTCAAATGCCAGCACTGAGGAGCCCAGAGTTTCAGCCAAGGGTTTCATGACCTTGTGCCATGAAAACTCAGAGGCTCCAAAGCCATGGAGAAGAAGAAGGGTAGGAGAAGAGCTTTTGTCAACATCATCCTGAGCTTGAGGTTTACAGATCTTGTAGTGGGTGTTGAAGCCATTGCAGTGAATGAAATGGCTGTCAGGATCAGCCAAAGTGACAGGATCATCAACTAAGTTTTGCTGCTGCACCCCACAAACTGAGATGAGCTTTTCTCCATGGCCATGGCAGACTTGAACACGCAACCTGATCACAAGACACAAGATATGGAAAGGGCTGCAATAATAATTTTGCCTATGATGAAGCTTTGTCCTGCCTGTGCTGAAGCTTCTGTGAATAGGCTTTGTGGGTAGCACTGCTTCCCAAGTCATAGAGCACCGCCGTACGTGGCACTGCCAATACCAAGAAAAGAGGCACATTCTCTAAATGTAACGCCTGCAACCGTGTCTACATAACCACGATAAATTAAACGAAGACCAACGCCTGTGTGCAGCTTTATAGCAAAGCAGGTTCAAAACGGGATCCCGTTTCAAAACGCCGTTCCTCATGAACAATTTCCGTAATTTGCTGGTGGAAACGTTTCACAGCACACACGTTTTTTTGCACGTTTCATTTTCTTTTATTTCATCTTTTAATTTTGTAGCAGCAAATACAAATATATGGTATGGAAGGATATGAAGTGCTTTATTTCTCAACTACTTTGTATCTTAAACTCTCTTGAATTGAACGCTTAAACACTTTTGAATTGAATGTTTTATTAAATAACATATGTATGAAAGTGCAAACATGGAGAGGAATAAAAATTACAGCCACTTCTATCATTTGTCTTCTCAGGCAGCGTAGTGCATTCATATGTGGTTTTTCATTACAGTGAATTCATTTCCACGGGCTCATGCTTGCAAATGCAGAGCAATAATTTTCAGTGCAACAGTTTACAAACTCAATGGAATAAAAAACCTTGTATTAAGTGTATCAAAAAGAACTCGTCAAAAAGAGCTGATTGTTGTACACGTTCAACTTCTGAATTTGTTTACTGCATTTGCCTCAAATTGTAATATTTATTCTCATCAATTTGTTATTCTCATCAATTTTCAACAAAATCTACAAGGAACTTTTAAACTACAGGTATTGATGTTTTCATGTTATCTAAGTCTTTGTTTTAACATTCTCTATTATTTTCTCTGTATTACCATTTTCTATTTTTCTTTTCATTTTAGCATTCAAGCATGCTCTCTGTGTTAGAAACTTGGTTCAAGGTTCTATGTTATTTTTTCCTGGTTTAGAATTCACGCATTCTCTATGTTAGAAAAGCTTGGACTTCTTTACATCTTTGGAAGAGAAATGAAACTTACTATTTTTTGGGCTATCTCTGTAATTTTTTGCATAACTTTAAAACTAAAACTTGTAGTGGTTTGTTCAGTTTTTACATTACCATCAATACCATTTTTAACTTTAACCAGTTATTTTATCATCTATTATAATGTTTTATTTTTTACCTTAGAAAATTTCTTTATTTCATTATCCTTTTTTTGAGTTGTTTTTCTAAAATACTTACCATTTCATGAAACTTCTCAACTCCTTTCATTTAGCAATTTTATATAATCATGCAAGCCTTTAATCTTATGTCTTAGCACAAGATTTTTATTTTTATTTTTGTTAACTTGATCTTCACCCCAACTAGTAACATCCCTCCTATCTCTTTTTCGGGTGGCTCTTTATGATAATGCATTCAGGGGCACCATTCCTCAAATTGTGAATCTCAGGTCACTACAAATCCTCAATCTTGTAAGAAACAAACTATGAGGAAACATTCCAAGTGAGATATCTGTTATGAGTAAGTCACTTGGCTATCTCCTTTTGGAAATAAATTGTCAAACTCAATTTCTCTTAAGATTAAGAAATTGGTCAATCTATGGGGGCTACACTTTGGTAGAAACTTGCTATTATGTAATTCCTTTCGAGATAGCAAACTACCCTGTTTTTTAAAACCTTGTTCTATTAGCAAACAATCTATTTAGGCCAATACCATTAGAGGTTGTGGGTATCAAAACCATTGTATTTAATTTGGATTTGTCATAAAATGCTTTGATAGGAAAAGTGCCTCTAGAAATAGCAGGATTGCAAATGGCACCGTTTATAAATCTTTCAAGCAATCATCTTTTTGAAAACATTGCATCTTTCCTTGAGAAGCCATCATACCAATTTCATCATGTTCATGTTGGATAGTTCCACACTTAGCTATGAGCATTGTTTTGTGTTTATTCTATGTACTAAAAAATGGCTTCAAGTTCCTTTATCTTTTTATGTTTCTTTCTTGAAGCAATCTTCAAGCCTGTAAATTCTTTCTTGTCTTTCTTGCCTTAAGAGAAGAAGGCTTCAACTATAAAGTCAATTCAAATCATGAACCATAGACTTCATTTTAACTCTCATTTCCTTTTAGGAAAATTAAGAATAAATGTTTCCAATTTTTTTCTTTCCTTTTACAAACTATTTCTTTCATATTATTTTAGATTATGAAATTCAATTGTAAGATGCTTTAGTGTAAGACTTCTTATTGTCTTAAAAGACTTTTAAATTTATTAGTCATTTAGCTGTTTACAATGTTGCTTAATTATGAGGTATAAATGTTTTATATATTTCTAATAGTTACAATAGGAACATGCTCTCTTTACGTTGTCTCACTTTCAGCTATTAAGTTTTACTTTTTTTTTTCTCCATGCCAGCTAATTTGTGCTTTGAGTGCTATGTAGGATTATGCAAATATCTAGCTTTTTCAATGATAAGGCTGAGATGGTGGTGATGTTATAATGATGATCAAGTCGTAAAGCAATACAAATGAATGACTTTAACTAACCATGTAACCTAAAAAATTCATAGCTTATAGTAAGTACATTAGGAATATAATAAAAGAACAAAATCCAATTCCAAAATATATTTTGAAAATTCTTACTTCTTATTAAGTTTAATTTTGAAAAATAACAATATAAAAACCTGTATTGTAGTAAGAATATCAAAAATATCTCTTTAGGCATTTACGTATTTCCTACAATTTTCTTGTTTCATTATGTTTATTGGTGGATAAATCACCTAGTAGGCCTCTAACAATTAGTTGCAAATAATTTGGGTTTGAAACATTTTGGCCATTTGCAATATATATTGTCAAATCCATGTCTAGATTTCCAATAAAAATATAAATTTTCAAATATTAGATAACAAAGATCAAACCATGACTTAAATGTGCTTTTTCCAATATATGTTGCAAAATTTTAAAAATGGAAGAACTGTTATTATAATAAATATTTAATTTTATCATTGTTTCTTATATATGTTGCCTTAAACCTTATATATATTCTGCTAATTGAGATATTTCTAGTAAGCTATGGAACCTTACTTTATCCAATAAACAATTCATTTTAACATATGTGATTTTCTATATATCCATATGATTTTCTTTTCTTTCTATTTATTTATTATATTTTTTATTAGTTTGTTTTATGTTTTTTTTTAATCTTCTTTGTCAATAATATTCTGAATTTTTATAACAAACCTATAGGATCAATGTCATTTGAAGAAGATTTGCCTTCTAAAGAGGAAGAAGGGCATGGAGAAAATCAAAGTATCAATTATTGAAAAGAGATTTTTATAAAAAGCTATGGACTATAGTGAATATTAAAAGGAAATATTTTGGAGGTAATTATAATAGCTCAGGAAGCAAATCATAGATTTTTTTTTTATTATAACATAAATAGAAGTAGTTCTATTGCATATATTAGATATCACTTACTTGGAATTAGGAAGAAAGAGCAAATTTTGGTGTGTAAAAGAATACCAAAGTCTAAAAAAGAAGATCTCATTAAGTAATTCATACATTTTGATCTCGGGTTCGCCACCAAGATCATAGATGCACACACAAATGTCAATAATTCAATGCCAAATACTAATTTAGTGAAAGAGTGTTTAATTCTTCAAATAGAAAAAATGTGGATGCACTTATAGTAAGAAGTTTCTATGCATGTGGCATGCCTTTTAGCATTGCTAGGTCTCCTTATTTTAAACAAGTTATATAGATGATAAATTTTGCTTCAAAAGGGTATGTGCCACCTAGTTATGAAAAAATTAAAACGACACTTTTAACTAAAAAGAAAACTCGAGTTGGGGAAAATTTAAGAGGCATAAAGGATAGTTGGTCTATTATACATGTTTCTATTTCATCAAATGAGTAGACAGATATTACCAACAAACCACTTATTAATATCCTTGATCATCTTTAAAACGTGTTATTTTTATAAAGTCACATGACACTTCAGGAAATGTTAAAAATGCTACTTTTCTAATAGGATTATTTTGTGAGGCTATAAATACAATAGGGAGAGATAATATCGTGCAAATTATCATAGATAGTGCTTCAAAGATTTTTTTGGTAGGAGAGATGATAGAGAATGAATATTCAAATATCTTTTAGACTCCTTATGCAACACATTGCTTGAATATGTTATTGAAAGATATTCATGCTAGTGTTGATTAGATATCTGAAGTTGTAGCAAATGGTAAAAAAATTTAGCAATTTATCACTAAACATTCATTGTCACAAGCCATCTATAGAAATTACTCCTCTTTATAGTTACTAAAATATGTGGCAACTAGGTTTGCCTCACAATTTATTATGATTGAATGTCTTTTTAAAGTGAAATAGTTTCTTAAGAAAATGGTAATTTCAGTAGAGTGGGAAAGGTGAAAAATTCTTCAAGTGTTAATTCAAGTTTATGTGAAGAAATTGTTGATCTTATTGTTGGAGGTAGGAAAAATATGTTTTGGAAACAAATTGAAGCAACTTTAAAATTTTTTAATCCCATCTATGAGGTTTTGAGACTTTGTGATAGTAATTCACCATCCATGGAAGAAAATTTTGAAAAAATGGATCAAATGAGAGAATCTTTACTTCAAATTTTACAAAATGATTTGTTTTCTTTTGATCAACATATAAAAGATTTAGTATGGGAATGTAGTGAAAGGAGATGGAGGATGCTTCATTCTCACTTTCATTCTATTAGGTTTCTTCTTAATCCAAAATGGTTTCATAAAAGACCATGGATAGAAAGGGAAGTTAACAAAGGTTGGAAAACTTATATTGATTGATATTTTTCAAGTAGAGAAGATTGTGTAAAGATAAAGAAAAAATATGGCATTTATATCAAATTTGAAGGAGATTTTGCACATCCTAATTATGCATATGATTGTGAAACATTAGATGCTTTTACATTTTGAAAATAGTATGGAATTCAAACTCCATTACTGAAGGAGGTAGCAATTCATGTTTTATCTCAAGTAAGTTGTCTTTTTCAAATTCTACTTGAAAGATATTTATAAACATTTTTTGTGAACTAAATATTTAATAACATTGTTTCAAAATCTTCCCTTTCTTTTTGTTTGTTGCCTCTAATGAATCTACTGACTTGATGTTGTAATGATTTTAAGACATAGTAAAACTCATTATCTACTTAATATATAGGTTAATAATTAGATAATTTATTATTTGAGTTAAAATTATAAATAACAATTTCAACAACTTGAAAATCATTTTAAAATTTTTTTCTTTTCTATGTTCTTTTTAATGTAGGCTTTCGTTAATGGAGGTTGATGTTATTTTCTAGATATTTCAATTCATTATTTTGAAAGTTTTATTTACATAAAAATCCAAATAAAAGACCAAGAATTTAACTTAATGGAGATAGACAAATTGTATTTTGGTTAAATTGTTCTAAAGCTTTTTTCCCTACATATGATTGCTCTAAACAAAACTTCTGAAGCTTTTGAACTATTCAAAAGATTAAGCATAATGCACTACAACCAACATTTGAAATCTTGTCATTTTTTAAATGGGAGTGCCTACATTATTTTGCAGCTTAAAATTAGTAATAGCCTCTTTTCAAAAACAAAGAAAATTCCTTTGTTGCTCTCCTAATTTAGTTGGCCATCTGAAAATAGATGAAAATCTTCCTAATAAAGGTCCTAAATTTTTTGTTGTTTTCTTTATTTGAGCTAAAAATAGCATATTTCCATCTTATTTTTGATAAAAAAAAAATTTCTCACTCTAATTGATTATGGAGGAAGATAATCATAATCATCATGCTTATTTGATAAAGATTTCTTAGTAGAATCTTCTTATTAATTTTTTAATTTATTTTATTTTTGTATTATAGGTTTCCAATATATTAACATGTGATGGGACACGATATCGCATGTGTTGCGATATCGCCTACGCGATATCGCGATGCGCTGCCAAGTCTATAAATAAGAGGCGACTCTCCCTTGTTTCTCAATCTAGATCTAGACCCTTAGCGAAAGTCTAGTAGTTTTTCCCCTCTAGAGATAGAATAATTTCCATGTGCCCGCAATAGGAACTCCAAAGTGAACAGATCTTTATTCAAGCAAATATTGTACCTGAACACAACTTTGTGTATGGAAATAAAGACGAACTGTTGGATAAACCTTGCAGTGCATGAACTAAGCTAAATAGGATTTTAATTACTGTTATTTATTGTTTATCATTTAACTGATTTATTAGTTAATTAAATCTCTCTTAACCCTTCTCCCCTAGTTAAGTGCATTCA
>MNCI01013045.1:188565-209193 GCA_015680685.1 Gnetum montanum
TTACTAGGAAAGCAATAAATAACATTAATTAAACCTATCCATGCACTGCAAGGTTTATCCACAAAGCTCGTCTTTGTTGCCATACACAACTTGCGTTCAAGTACAAAGCTGCTCGAATAAAGAACCGTTCACTTGGGGGACTCCTATTGTGGGCACATGGAAAATATTCTATCTCTGGGGTGATCAATCCGCCAAAGCTTCGCTACTTTATGCCTATGATTCCAAATGAGGGGAGTGCCACCTCTTATTTATAGATTTGACGGCGGACCGCGATATCGCAGGGGATGCAATATCGTGGTGGACGCGATATCGCGTATGCGATATCGCAGCCTATGCGTATTGCGTCTCATCAAGTGTTTTTGAAGAAGTATCCCATTTGATTTATGCATTAAAAACAACTTAAAAAATTTGGGAGTATCTATGTTAGATGCTTGGTAGCTTCAATAAGGCCGAGAACAAGCATTTATTCCTTAAGTTGAGAACAATGAAAATGGGGACAGATAAAAAATTGATAGACTTTATCAACATTATGAAATTGATCATACTTGAATTGAAATGTGGATGTGAAAAAGTAAATGATGAAGAAAGAGTAAGTTGCCTTTTAAAAGCATTACCTAATTAGTATAAAGGTTTTATCTAAGCATGGGATGCACTTAGAGAAAGACTAGATTTTCCAATACTAATAGCCCAACTCCAACTATAGAAAACCAAAATGGAGATTGAGTAATGAAACACCGCAAAAATTTTCATGTTATAATCAATTTTCATCATGTAGCTTTCACCCTATGAAACCCGAGGCAAAACTTTATTGTAAATGTGAAGATTGTAATCCATGAGGGGTAATCTTACATATTCCATAGTTTTGGGGCTGAAAAATGCCTCATATGTGTCAAAGCCTCATTCCCCAAGTGAAACTGTCACCTAGTGTCTATACTTGGGCTTTGGAGGGAAATGGGCCCCGGGGTGGGGGGGGGGGCGATGGGTTGTTGTCAGTGGGGTGGCGAGGGCCAGGGGGGGGGGGGGGGGGGGGGGGGGCGATGGGTTGTTGTCAGTGGGGTGGCGAGGGCCAGGGGTGGGAGAGTGTTTGTTTAAATTGCCTTTTGGAATGTCAAAAATGACAATTTGATGGGTTTTATGGGGGGTCTACACTTTTTTACGTTGGAAACATCTATAGGGGGTAAATCTCACCTACCCCCAATGTGGAGGGATGGGGGTTTTCTCCTTAGCATGGAAACTCCTCCTCCCCCACCCCTGCCCTCCCCTTAGTGTGGAAGTCTTCCCCCAACATGGAGGCTAGACCCCTAGTGTTAAAGCTACATGCCTCCAATGTGGAAGCCAAAGCTAGATTTCAACACTCATGCACTCCAATGTTGATTAACCACTTCAGCAAGCATGGTAGAAGGCTCAGTGTGGAAGATTCATCTTCACCATAGAAAGTGTGCCCTTGTTACTATTTATAGTAAACAGAATGGCCATGGGGAAAAGGCACTTACTATATATAGTAACTTTCCAAATTTTGGCATCCATCTCACCTATATGAGGTAGAAATTTGCAATAATTTAACAACCAATTTTCAGCCATTGTGCAACCAAATTATAGCCCAATCATAGCCATTTTGCAGCCCCATTCATGATCCAAAAAGACCTATAAAAACCAACCTTAAACATCATTTGTAGGTTCTATAATTTTTAATGGTTCCATGATTTTTGATCATTTTTACAATTACATAATCTTGGCAGTTCCACAACATCTCACAATTCCACACTTGGGCATTTTCAAGCACTCAAGAGCTTTTGCAATCTTCCATGCTTGCATTCTCTTGAACCCCAACATGGAAGCACTATAGTCTTTGCAACCCCCTGAGACTAGTGGTTTTTTGGTGTTAATGCTACATTTCTGGAACTCCCAACCCCCAATGTGAAGTAATCTAATAGCCAAATTTCTCACTTTTCTCACCCCCAATAGTAACCTAAATTGTAGATCTACAATTTATAGCAAAGGAGATTTGAAAGCATTAGGATTAGCTTAGTACCCAAATTGTAGAGCAGATCACATCGGCTTCAATGGGCTTAGAACTCCTACCCTAGTGACCTCTCCTTTGTTCTCTCATGAGCATTTCTTGTACATATTTTTGAAACTAATTTTTTATTATTTTAATAAACTTTAAAGTTTCATTTTATGTGCAATTTGCATTTGCTTTCTATTTTACATATCTGTAATTTTTGCATTACATTTTCTCAACTCTCCATTTTGCATTTCGTAAGTCCCTGGGTGATTTACCAAACTATCCAAGGTACCTCAAATCCCATTCTTTTTGGAGGTCTTAGGGATTTAGGGTTGAGGTTATTGTGTCGAATCTATCAGTTTTTCAGTGATTAATTTTTTTTGTTCCAACAGTTTTTTAGCGTTAGAAGGAGGGCCTTTGCTCAATTTTTATGATCACATCTATCTTCCCCATAGCCAATGTTGCAAGTTGAAAGCTGTTTTCTAATTTTTTTTCAGCCCAAAAATTTTAGAAAATCAATGCTGCTTCTTCCTCCCTATGACCAAAACTGCCGCATAGAAGTTGCAAGTGGTTGGGTGGTGACTTTTCATAGCAATTTTTGTGAATTTTTTTAGCCCAAAGCCAACATTAAAACCTTTTCCCATTTTTTTTCTTTTTCCTCCCAATTTTTCCCAATTTCCAAAGTGGATGATGCAACCCTTCTAAAAACCATCAACCCTTCCAGAAGTTAGCTTCCCCTCCACCCCACATCTTTTCAAGCTAAGAAAATTGGCAACCTACCAAAACTAGTCTTAGTGTTCATTAGCATTGGATTAGAAGGTGTGAGATTCTCACCATCTCAGCCCCTTTTCTTTCCTCCCTTGCCATACTTAACATAGAGGTAGTTGGGAGGCCAACATGGGTGAGGCTTAATACCAACGTTTCCAACTTTCTATTTTTGGTAAAGGGGTAAACCCGCATGACCCCCCACTCACTAATTATAGAAAGTGTTCCATGTTTATTTATTTTTACTTCCTTTACCCTTGCTATTTTTAAATGAATAAAAATGGCAAAGAGTACATCCCTTGCCCCTATGACCAAATACCTCTAAATGATATCTATGCTGGCATCTTGGCTTAATTGATTGAGATGGAGGAGGAAGATGACAAGCATAGCTCAAAGGAGGAACAAGAAGAGGAGGATGAGTTTAGGGTAGAATCTAAGCCTAAAAACATCCTGGGAGGGTTATTCTAACAAGCAACCCCCAAGGCCACCGAGCCTTCCCCTCATGCTCTACAACAACTAATCCCATGCCAGAAATATCCACATATCAAACTCAATTAATGCCACAACCTATAACCTATAACCCATCAATGTTTTTTGCCATATAGCCTCAATCTATGTAGCCTTCAATGGTGGTTTTCACCATCAAAAACCCACTAATTATCCATTCGAGGTCCACCATGGGACCCAAAGCAACTTAGGGGTCACACACCCCCTTTATTCTATTTGTACCTTAGGTATCAACACAAACATCCTT
Source organism: Gnetum montanum (assembly GCA_015680685.1). NCBI lineage: Eukaryota > Viridiplantae > Streptophyta > Gnetopsida > Gnetales > Gnetaceae > Gnetum > Gnetum montanum. The sequence goes on from MNCI01013045.1 coordinate 192,090, forward strand.
TTCCTTATTTGGCCCACAAGCTACAACCATGACACAACCTATTTCTTCCATCCTACAACCCATAGAGATGCCATAAGCCTCACAATAGATGCCACAACCATATTTGCAAGCCCCACAACGAATAGGGCCACCATAGGGTCTGGATCAAGCCTTCTAGATGATCCAGGAACTAATGAAGGAGTTGAAGGGGCTTAAAGCCTCTACTTCACAAATTGTAAAGATTATAAACTTCTACTAGGATTATCCCATTAGTCCTGTGGTCCCACCCTTGACACTTCCTCCTAGTATCCCTATTCTCTAATTCAACAAGTGTAATGGAGAAGGTGATTCCAATGCTCACCTGATAACCTTTAGATCTGAGTGCTTGCTATTGTAGCCGTGGCCTCATGCTATCATGAGGATTTTCCCTATATCCTCAACTAGAAAAGTACTTGATTAGTACTATGCCTTACCCAAAGGATCTATATGCTCTCTAGAGAACTTGATAGCCTAATTTGTCAACTGCATCAAGTATAACTTGAAGCCTAATACCACACTTGACTAACTCATGAAGGTTAGGTAGGGAACCCTAGAAGCTGTGCAGAAGTTTATTCAATGGTGGAATGAACTTAGAATCCATCGTTGAGGCTCAAATTTTAACCTTATTCAAGGGAATAGTGAATGACTTTATTAAGTTAAAACTTTACTATCTTGACCTATGGTCCCTTAGCTAAGCATTTTCTCAAACCAAGAATATAAAGGATGTTGCAGAGGTTAGTCATGATCTGACCTATGTAGCATATAAAAATTAACACACAAGGAGAGACAATCAAAAGAACAAATAAAACAAAATGGACATAACAACTATTACCAAAGAAGCAAAGATCCCAAACCAGGGGCCAAGGGCCAACCCACCTAAGGCCCCTACTAATGATCATGATAACTAGCCATCAACCTTTGGGACCACTATGATGACAATAGCCATACCCAATTTTGAAAGGAAGGATAGGTCTAAGTACACTACCTTACCTCTAAAGCCATTCGAGTTACTAGACCAATTGTTAAAGAGTAGACACATGTAATACAAACAGATGACTAAAGTTGCTTGAAAGAAACATGAGAAACTATGTGAAATGGCCAAGGATCCCATTCAAGTGACAAAGGATGATCCCCAATTTCCTAGGTACTTCAAACTAGACCACTTCTGCCAGTATCACCAATTGCTTGGTCATGACATAGACTTCTACCTCACATTGAAGTATGACCTCCAAAGGATGATAGATAGAGGGAGCTAATCTGAGATGCTTCCAACCTGCTCCAACCATAAAATCAATTGATGTAGGTTTACAAAGACTAGTTCAATGCTAATGATAGTCCTTACATTATTTCAACATTCAACATTAATGATGATTGGAGATCCTCAGGAGAACCTTTTGTGATCAGAGTAGCCCCTTATGATGAAAGGGCTTCTTCAGTTTCCACCAACTCAAGATCCCCCTTTGTCATAAGAATACCATCACGAGTACCTTTGAGGGACACTTTTGTCATCAGTGTACCTAGCCTAACATAACCCAACTAGCTGTAGCCCAACCAACTACACAACAAATTTCTATGGTAGCTAATGCTTCTACGTCTTCCTCACAACCAAAGGCTAGCAACTAGAAGACCTCAACTAAGCAAAGGAAGAAGCATAAGCAAAAGCCCAACAACAAGGGTGATCAGTAGAGTAAGGCATGAAATGAAGTAGACCCACTAAGACCTACTCTTGTAACAAAAATACCCATGACCCCCTTTGCCTACTCCTATATTAGCAATACCCATGACCTACTTCAACTAGTAAGCCATAAGAGAACCTAAAAGCCCATAACCAAAACAATGAGGAAAAGCCCCAACCACCGCAACCTAAAGTCAAAGTTCACATTTTTGAGTGCATGGAAGAAGTAAAGTACAACTAGGATGACAAGCCCACAACCAATGACAAAAACTTTCTCAATGCGATGAATCAAGTTAGGCAATCTTTCAAGAAGAAGAACACAACTCTAAGCTTATATGACCTAATCATGACTTCTATCACATATCATGAGGCACTAGTCAAAATATTGACTTTCATCCCCATTAGTGAGGACATCCCCACTAACAAGGAATCCATCCATGCAATGATGGTTCCTCCCTCACAAAGGGAGGAGAAGTCAACGCCCCTAGTATTTTGTGATAGCAAAATCAAGACTAATTCCAAAAATGGTGAAGTAACTAGGGCTCCTTTATTGATAACCATATGTGTAGGGTAGTTTAAAATGCATTGAGTGTATGTCGATGATATAGCCACAACTAATATCATCCCATGCATCATTCATCCCATGCATCATTGTTGAATGCTTAGGCCTAACTAAGTAGATATAGCCTACATCAACAGTTGTCCTCAAGTCTTTTAATGGATCTAAGTTTGTAGTTAAGGGATCTACTAAGACTCTAAAATGGCATCATGGCCCACCATGGCCTTAAACTAGCAAAGATAATCACATAACACAGCTTGCCATGGCCTAAAACTAGCAACATAACCACAATGCAACATGGCCCATCATGACCTTAAACTGGCAAAACAATACAACCTGTGCCCACCATGGCCTAAAATTGGCAAATGTCTCTTTTATTATATTATTGTATCTAGCCTATTATCACATCAATTAGCTATTTAAGATTATAACCAAAATTTTTCAACATTTCCATTCATAACATTTACTAGAATAATATATATAGCAAAAAATGAAACCAAAATTTTAAATTTAAATTTAAAGTGTGTATAACATACATAGCCTTGACCACACTATGTGGCAAAAATGTCAAAAATAATAACAACCATCTATAACATAGTCTTGGCTAACAATAGTCATCAATAGTAAAATAAAAATATATAGCCAACATGCTAGACTAGATTAATGGAGGCTGCTGAGAGGCATTTGGAGGAGGAAGTGGTGTGGCATCCCCACCCTCACTGCTAGGGCCACTAATGTCTCCTAATGTCTAAAATATAACAACACATAGCCAATTAGTAACCAATAGCCAAAACTATATAAAAAAACTAAAAATATAAAACATGAAATGCATCAAACATGTGGGGATTTTGGCTCCATAACTTCTTCCAAATGATGGAGGATCTGGTCCTTCGTCATATTGACCTATTCAACATCCTCAAGATCAACTCTAGAAAGGATGCTAGTCTTGTCTACTGTAGTCCAAGTGGGTGTCTCCCAGGTAATAGAAACCATATAGTTCTCTCCTGTAATAGTGGTAATATGAAGAGTAGGGGATTGCTCCACCATGAGAGTACTCTCAAAAAGATGATAAGAACTATTTGCTTAGATCCCCTAAATAAACAACTCTCTCTTGCATCATTCTACTGACTCCTCCTTGAGCCACTTGAGGTAGGCTCCACGATCCACCTTGTACCATCGCTTATGGACCTTTTGTTTCTTACCCCACTCTAGGATCTACTCGCAGTGATCTTTCCAATCCTCAACCTTTTGAGAGATGAGGTCCATCTACATCTATTGTTCCACTAACTCCTATAAGAGTGCTACTTTGTCCTAAATGGTATGCTAGTAGCCGGCCCATGTGATCTCCTTGGTCTACAATTTTTCTAAGTTAGCCACTTGGGCTTCCAAAAAGGCCTTGCAATCTTGGAAATCTCTAATTGTTTCCTCTTGTCATTGAGTCTTCTCTTTTAAGGCTACAACTTCCTTCAATAGGGGTTCGTTGGGTCTCTCCAGCTCCCATGAAGTTTTTGCACATGACATTGCTATATCAGTGGTAGTCTCATACAACTTCAAGGGTACATTAGGGACATTGGAGGAAAGCTTTGGCAAGGAGTCAATCTCCATGTCTTGGCTAGGATCCCACTTCACAGAAGGCACTGCATAACCAAAAATATAGTCATAAACATGGTGTAATCATAACACAAACATAGCCTAAAACATAGCCAAACAACTAAGGCATATAAAACAAAGTCCTTACCTATCTCAAGTGCAACTTGGTGAAATCGGTTGATGATGTTCTTAAACATCCTATGCATGAACTCCACCTTATCTGAGACCTCTACCCATGATTTCACATGAAACTTAAGGACAAGGGCCTACATTGGTGGCTTAGGAACTACTACAAGCATAACAACCATCAAATGGTTAGGATGAAAACCAAAATTAAATAATAGGATATAACGAAAGTGTTAAGGCATGGGCATACTAGGCTCCTCCTCTTCTTCTTTTGGAATGATGATGGGGGGTGTACCTGTTGATACATTTCTTGCCATTTTATGGAGTAGTGTTGGTTGATTTGATACTTCTATTTAGTTTACAATATATATATATAGACACTAAGCAAAGGAAAGCCAACTGAAAAATATATTTTGTTAAAAGTATGAGCATGAAACATCATGTACTAGGATTATTACGAAGGAATTTAAAAATTATCAAGTAGTAGTAGGAACAGAACCTAGTTCTTGTAGATTCATTGTTCAAGGAAAAAACCAAAAAGTTTTAGAACTACATGATGTCAACAAAATCAATAAATAACAGATTCAAAAATCCTCAGTTGTAGATTATGCAGGGGTACAACAAGATAGTTTACTAATTTTTGTGCAAAACCTACGTCTTCAAACCAAGAGAACATGACACTGAGAGGAGGGTCTTGGTAAAATGCCAAGATATATATTACCATGTGTGATTGATGGTTCACCATTAAAACAAAGGTTTCCTCCTCATTTTTTTTGGGCAAAGTTAGATTGCATAAAAAGATCACCAAGAAATAATAAAAACTATTTGTGATGTAAGAAAGAAGGTAAAAGATGAAACAACATGATGGAAATTCCAAGAAAAATGGTAGAAACGCTACAATTTTTATCGATGGTAAGCCCATTTACCAAAAGATATAAACAAATAAAAAATGTAAACTGACACCTCACATGATGAATGTGTTGTGTTTTCTCCAATTGGCTTGGTTGCCTCTCACATCATTTTTGGTCACCAACACCTATAGATGATTTTCGGTTTAACATTCTATTTCTTGGTTTGTCTAACAAAGCCACTGATCCTGCATAGGCTTTAATTCATTTGAGAAAATAGATTTTGCCACCTTCGAAACTTTTGGGGCATTTTTCCTAAAATCTTGTAGAAGCAGATGCAGAAGATAAAGAGTAGAAAATTGTATTGGTAGGATAGGATGATGAGCGCAGTGGTTACTTAGGCTTAGGCTTAGGTAGAGGTGTAGGCAACATGAGTGCAGAAATGTCCCAAACCTTAGGGCTAGGAGGTGTTGCAATGTGTAGAGGGTTTTAGTAGAGTTGAGGATGGTAGCCATTGGAAGACCACGTGTATACTTTACTCTCATAATCATGGCACCAATGATTGACACGTCAATATTTGAGCTTTTCTACGAGGAAAATCTTCCATAGATACAACTGTTGCATTGATCAAGATCCATTTAAAATTGCTACTTTAGAATTCTAGCAAAATCAATGGCATCAAAGGTGAATGACGAGGGCCACATGGCAAAGCATTAAACCTTTTTTATATTAATCGTGCATGCATTTAAAGGAGAAAGAAAGAAGTAGTTTTATTTCCCAATGCTCAAGGAAAAGAAATAACGTGAACATAAGGTTATAGTATGAGCTTAGATAATTTACATTTAATGAAAGGGAAAAGTGTCAATTAAAAAAAACACAAAAAAGGATAGAAATTTATGGAATATTTATTCGAGTACAAGACATTTGGCTATTATTCCTTTTAGGGAAGTTGTAACTTCTTATGTTAGTTTAACCAACACTTCAAGATATTTATAGTTTGTATTACTTTTTTTTTCATCATTGATGAAACACATTTCTTCTTTTGCCACAACATCAGGTATCCAACATTAGGGTCTTGATGTGTGATCGGGTATCCGACGTTGAGGGATATATGCTTGCCTATAAATATAGTGCATGGGATCTTAATTTGGTAGTTTGTTTTTGATAGGTTTTAGTCAAAGTAGCGAAGCTCTTATAGTTTATTTTCCCCAAAGTTAGAATATTTTCTAAGTGCTCTTAGAAGGAGTCTAAGTGTGTATGGTTCTTTGTTTGAGCACTAATGTACTTGAGCACGGTAGTGTGACAAAAATAAAAATGAACTCTTTTGATAATCCTTGCAGCATTGAGAATAGATTAATGTTTTCTTTAATGCACTTTACTTTCATGCACTTTACTTCAATGCATTTGAATTAAGAAATTTCTTTTTAGTTGTTAATGAACAAAAGCATGACCACTTCAAGCATACATATAATACTTGGTAACCTAGCAACACTTAACGTTTGGTAGCCTAGTAGCACTATATGTGTTCAGGAGGTGTTTGGGAAAGTAGGACAGTTACTTGTGTTAGGCTAGATAGGTAGTAAATGAACTAGATCTCTAATTACTCTACCTTTTATTTTTGTTGTAGGCAATTAAACCTGTAAAACATAAAATCATAAAAATCATATGCCTCACTCTAGACTAAACCATATGTGAGAAAGCTACCACTAATCCAAGTGGGAAGATAGCGAACTATGATCAAGGCATAGCAATCTAGATGTCACAACTAGTCCCATCCATGGAATTCGGCCAGATTGTGTGCGAATGATTGTGATTCGTAAGGTTGGGCATAGGGGGTACCTTGCCGCTCATTAATCACCAAGGAGACACATGCCAATTTTTGCTTAATTTTCTCATAAATTGTTCTAGAAGTTATAACTTCCCAAGGAGTTATGAGTAGATGCCTTAGATATTTGTAACCCACCTTAACTTGTTATGATGAATTTAAATACCTTGAAGCACTATAAAAAGGCTTCAAAGGTAGAATCAAAAAGGGGAAAGCTTTTAGGAGGAGGCTTTTTGGAAAAGAAGAAATTTGAAGATTGCTTGTAAGATGGCTTGCTAAAGATATCATTTCGGATGCTTTGTTTTAATCCTATGAGTTCATTCTTTCCTATTTTGTTTTAGCTACTTAGCTAGTGGTTTATGTAGTATCATGCTTGGCATTTAAATTTGGGATTTTTAGATTACTTTTATAGTTTTTTGTTGCATGATAGTATACTCCTATTAAGATTTTCCATAGAAGAGCTCATGTTGGAAAGCCTCAAGAGTAATTTAATAGAGAAGTTTATTATTATCTAATGTTTAAGACTACTATTAGGATTGCTATAAGAGAGCCTCTACTATAGACAAGCTAGTTGAGTAATTCAATAGTCTAGAGGGTTCAAAAAATCTTTGGTATTTTGATAGGACTAAAATAGTTTTCTGATTTTTAGAGTATATCCCCTTAGTATTTCAATCAGAAATTGTCAAATCTTTGAAATCTTTGTTGTATACAATCATTGATAACTATTATCTACCCAAGATAGAGACTCGTACATGGTAGTTTACGAAGTAATTTTTGGTAGTATAGTAGGATTGTCTTTAAGAAATTGCTTATTTGGGCCTAGAAAGTTTGAACAATTCATAGATATTGAATTAGGGATAACTTTGTTAAGAAGTGTTTCCTTGTATTAATTTACCTTGCTTAAATATTTGAGATTTTTACACAATTTTCTTTCTTTTCTCTCTTTCCATTGAATCTTGCTCTATTTCTAGTTTTCTTGTGGAACTTTCTCTTTCTAGGGAAAATTATGAGTAGATTAGTAGAGTTGTGGGCAAATTTTTTTTTCAAAATTTTATTTGTTACACATAGGCATTATAGGGATCATATAGACTAAGTGATTGAACAAAATAGAAATCTCCAACAACTCATAGCATTTTAGAAAGTTGGCTGAATCTCTTTTATGATAGCTAATTATAGTTTTATATGCAATCCAACTATTTCAACATTCACAATAGCGAGCACATACTCACATTTAACCACTAAGTCTATTTGGAGGTATTTGGGCCTTAGTGTTGCCAAAGACCAACAAGCACCTAAACCCTATTCAAGGCAATTATTGGAGGTCGCGTCCCAAATGGTCACCAATAGTACCCTGCATCACCTCACCAAGCAAGATGTCTAGATCATTTATCTCTACCTTAGGTTGCTATAGGGGTGCCTCTTCTACACGCCTTTATTTTTCCTTTGTGGAAACTTGGGCTACTAGGACTTGATACTTATCTTCAACCATAGCACATAGAAAACCAATTAGCATATGAAACCATAATATAACCATAACTCTCAAAATAAAATAAAATAGCCAAATCTTAAATGAAGCATACCTTTGACTACTTGCTACAATGGCTTAAGCTTAAACTTAAGCTTCTTCAGGGCGGGTTGGTCTTATGCTAGTGGTGCTTCCTTCATGGACCTCTTGAGTTTCTCCTTGGCTACCTCTTTAGCCTTCCTAAGTCATCATTTGGTCTCCAAGATACTTGCTGGAAATGTGAGAGGCTTCGCATCATCCATGCTATCAGAGGACTTACACCACCTACCATCAAGATCCTTGGTGGTAATGGATAACAAATCATCCATGCCCTCTATTGAGTTCTAGGCTTGCACCATTGGATAAATGTGCTTTATCCAAGGCCTAGAAAGTTTCCTTGGGTCTTGGGCAATCCATCATCCATTTCTTCACAACACTAGAAACTCTATAAACCTCTTTAAATAACATGAAAAAAATGCAAAATGCATGTGGATTAGAGTAGAGGTGTCCTCACGGAGTCTAAGGATCTCATCCTTAAGCCCAACAACCAAAGTAGCCACCTAGTTGAACTTGGTGTCATCTATCAAGACCTTCTTAAAGGTCCACCCCTGCATGATGTCGTTCACCTTATTTTGTGATAATAGTTTGGGAAACACATGAGACCTAAACAAAGGATATGATTCCTTTGCATCAGGATTTGTGGAGCTGTCAATGGAAATTCTAAAATGGCCCATGCTAGCACCAAGCCACTCTAAACTTCCTCATGATGGCCCAATTCCTTTACTATTCTGGTGCAACCTTTGCCTTGTTAGTGGGGATACTAAACAAGTTGCAAAAGAGGCCCTCATCAATGTCTGTGTTAATTGTCATGCCTCGAATGGTGGTGCTAAGATGATCAACCTTTTCATTGAAGGAGTTGATGATGTGAAGCATCTCCATAGTGGGGATGGAAGGGATAGTTGTCATAAATAAATTAAGCAAACTTGCATGCTAGATGTTTGCTTGAATGTATCTAGGTGCATGTTCCCTTAGCCACTCATGTGTTGGTATCACCTTACCAAACTTCAAGATGAGGGTATCCTCATGATGTCTTGCAAGTGACAAGGTGACATCAGCAGAGGTGGAAGGTCCTACAAGGCAACAACCAACATTTAGCATCAACATAAGCAAGTTTAATAAAACACATAGAATTTTCATAACCATAAAACATTAGAAGCTATAGCCTTTATGTTTACCTTTCTTCTTCTTCTTCAATGTGTTTTGAGTAGAGGTACTAGTTGCAAAGGTCTAATTCAAGGAGCTGTTGGAACCCACCCACGAGTTGTCTATCATTCTTTCATCCACACACTTCTTTTCGACAAGGTTAAGTCTACTAGTGTATGCATCAAAGTCCCTCTTAACTATTCATACGTAACATTTCTAATCTAGGGGCCCTTTGTGAATACATCTAAGGTGGTTTGAGCCACCACCAAGGTTTGATCATCAGTGATCAAGCCTTGATCATTAACCATATACTTGTAAGAAGTTCACAAAACCAATGAATTTAAGAAAGGTAGTTTAGCCAATAAAGCCAAAAACCATAAAAAAAAAATACAATAATCATGCTTACCCTTGTAGAAAATACATGGTTCCAAGTGGGTTCTAGAATAATATGTGGGCTCTATGTGCCACTATCAGAGTATTGTTAGCATTGTACTAGCTATACTTTGGCATGGTCCAGATCTTTATAAGGTAACATGGACTAATTGCATCTGTTTTTTCCCCTATTATATTAGGAGGTGGGTTGTCAATAATAAATCTGTCAATCTTATTGAATGGCTAAGGTAGAACTATGGCCCTAGCCACATCCACAGACAAGTATGACCACAACATCACACTGAAATTTTGTTGGATATAGAGAAGGAACTCCCTTGCCCCAAGCTAGAACCACAATGATACCTTCCCCAAAGGAATGTTAGGGAGTGGGGTGTTGACCTTAGGGTGGCCAATATAGCATAAGATTCCTACTAACTTCATAATGATGAGTATGGGCTTTAGGAAGACCCTACATGGCCAAGGAAAAAACATTATGACCAATTATAATTTCTTAATAAGTTTGGAAAAACATCCTAATCTGGGGTGAAATTAGCCCCTTTAAAAAGCTCTAAGGTGTTTATTCAAGTTTATTTTAGAAATTATACAAAAAGCATTATTATAACCTTTCATAACCTTTTACTTCATAGCCAAAACTTCATAACTAGAGTTAGGCTTTAGTTTAAACCATGCATAAACTTAGAAAAAGCATTAAAACTTTCACAAGTCACATGCTTAGCTCCTTGGGATCATTTGGAACCATCTATATTCATAATCCAACTTATGGACTTAATTTTCTACAATCCCCAAAAAACTCCAATGTTAAAAATTTTTGAAGTGTGATTGATGCAACATCAAAATTTCTATAAGTGTGATTGACATGACATCAAAATCTTTCTAAGTGTGATTGATGTTTGATATCAAAAGTAAGATTGATGTTGAAAGTCAAATAGAATTGACATCAGACATCAAAATAAGAAACGATGTTGAATGTGAAAAGAAAGGTTAACATGGGATGTCAAAGACCTAGCTAACATTGAATTTCAAAAGGTTAGAATTGATGTAGAGAAACCAAAAATGATATGGATGTCAAAACCAAAGATCAAACTTGGTTTTTTTGAACTTGGTGTCAACTTCAAATAAGCTAAAATAACTCCAAGTTCAATTTTAGTAACCATAAATTAAATTTGGCAATTATGAGCCTAGAAATATAAGCTCAAAACATAAGTTTGAGTCATATCTTTAGAGATGTAGTCAACTTTTTTAAGATTTGAGAGCACTAGTCAAAATTTGAGAGATTAAGAACACGAGTGCTTGCTACCACTGTAGCATACATCTACTTCTCGGCCACCTTCAACACCTTCTATGTTATTTTCAGAGATAGAATTTTTTGGCTTTCACGTTACTTCTCAAAGTTAAAATTTTTCAACTCTTACATTAATAATAGGAACCTTGACCAAAATAAGCCCATTTTGGCCCAAAACTGACTCTAGATCATGTTTATATCTTTTTCATCCATTATCAAATCCTCTAGAGGTTCAATTTCACACCCCCCCCCCCCCCCCCCCCCCCCAAACCTATATTATGCTCAAGATCTAATCTTCTTTATTAGTTCTATCACATTCATGTTTTTTCTTCTCTTTCATCATTTGTAGTTTGGCCTTCCATAGGAGGTGAACACTTCAACTTATTAATACAAAATTTTTTTTTTCAAGAAAGGATTTGTAACATTTTTTTCATATCAACTCATTTCACTTTTATTATTTTACATTCATTTGCTCCTATTTTATACTTATATTTGTATTCTATCTCTTATATCATATTCTATACTTAGTCAAATTTTGAGCATTTTACACTTAGCCATTTTTTAATATAAAACTTCCATTGTTTGGAGAGGAAACCTAAACCATTTCTCTCATGTCAAAAATATATTGTTTTGATATTTTAAATTCTTTATCTATACTTTACGCTTCATTTTTATTTCAGTGTTTACAACTTATTCTACACTAATTTATTTTCTGATAAACCATAATCATTTTTCTACTAATTTTACACAGCCATTTTAATATTAAAAACTTCATTTTTTATCGTTCCTTCCATTCCTAGTTCATGTGCGATATGCTAAGTCCATATTTGATTAAAGGATTCATGCCCTTTTGTTCCATAATTGTTGATTTATCAAGGGATACATTGATCCGAAGACCATTTATAGCTATGTGCTAAGCATCTTAATACTTAGTTCATAGAGGTATTCTTGTAGGAATAAAAAGAACATTTTTTTGACCTTTTGATATGTCAAAACCTTAGAGAAAATGGAAAACGTAGAAATGTGTTTGTGCTTGTAGTCTTGTAGGACCAAGAAGAAGCAAATTATGTTTAAAATGAGAGCTAAGCTAGTACGAGAGTTATGTTAAGATGTCATTATAAGAGTTGAGAAGAAATGATGAGAGCTATGATTAAAATAAAGTCTAAGAGTTAAATGAAGATGTTCCAAGGATTGTTGAGATGCCAAAATGATAAAGCAATGATCTAGAAATTAAAGTGGTCTTGTAGGATAGATGTCTTCAATTAATAGCAAATGTCTACCTCTTGAGATAGATTTCTAAGGGTAGACATCTAAGTGTAGATGTCTACATTTACAAGTAGAAAAATCTCCAAAATTAAGGCTATTTGCATATAGACACCTCATCTTCAAAGTATATGTTCAAAATAGCCATTGCATGAATTTTGAGGAGTTTTGAAAACTCAAAGGATATAAGACAAAGTGAAATTCTTGGGAGATGTGAAAGTACTATTTATTTAAAAGATCTATCCTTGGCTACTCAAAGAGAGTTTTTTTATTCTTCATTAATTCATCATATGTATGTATTGTATGTAGTGAGCTTGAATTGCAAGGACTATGTAAATCAAGTTACACTCTCTTCTTAATCTTTTTCCTTCTTTCTTTGTAGCCCTACATGGCTAATGTGCTTTTTACGAGAAGGCATATTCATTGAACTTGTCAAGATCTTATGAGATTGAGTGGTCTTTTAGTGATAAAATACTCTAGTGCAGAGCTCATATTCTATAATGGTTGTGGGATTCCTTAAACCAAATTTTTAGCTTATTAGGACCTTGCAAGGTTGAGTGGTTTCACATTGATGAAACACTCCAGAGAAGAGCTCAAACCTTGTAAAGGTTGTGGTGCCCTTCAAACCACATTTTTGAAGCAACAAAGTCTAGAGGTGTGCATGGATTCTTCCCTCCAAGTGTGGACTACCCAAGTTGGGGAACCATGTAAGAAATTATGTTTGAATTTGGTGGTTGCAATAATTTTAATTATGGAACTTATTCCAGGCTCTTGATCCTCAAGTGGTATCAGAGCCTGGTACTCTCAAGTTCATGCTTCACATATTAAGAGTAAACAATGAAAGGAACATATTACACTAAGCCATCAATGTTTGATGGGATCAACTTTACATATTGGAAACCAAGAATGCAAGGATTTTTTGAATCCATGGAATTTGAATATTGGGAGTCTATCGTCGAATGTTATTCACCACCCATCAACAACATCACTTTAGCTACCAAGCCAAGAAGCAAATGGACACAATATGAAACTGATAAGTTCATATTTGATTCTAAAGTAAATAATTATCTTTATTATGGTTTAAGTAAATATGGATTTAATAGAGTAGCTAGATGTAACAATGCTAAAGAAATTTTGGAAACATTAGAAGAAACCTATAAAGGTACATCAATAGTAGAATAATAAAAAATTCTAGTGTTGTAAAGTGAATATGATAAATTAAAAATGAGAGAAGGAGAAAAGATTAAGGACTACTTCTCTAGGATGAACGATATTATTGTTGCAATTAGATGGATAGACAAGGACTTGCCAGAAAGTGATGTGATCATAAAAATGGTTAGAACTTTGCAACCTAAGTTCATTCTAAAAGTCACAACCATGAAAGAAACTAAAGATTTCTTAGTATTAAAATTTGAAGAGCTTCAAAGTTCTCTTATTACTGATGAGTGGCAAGGTAACCCTACACTCAACCATATGAATACGAGTGTTACACGTGCAATCCGGTTGAACTCCGCAGATGAACTAGTTATGGCATCTAGATAGTTAGCCTTAGGTCACAGTTCACTGTCTTCCCACCTAGACTAGTATTAACTTGGTCACGTATGGTTTAGTCCAAAGTGAGGTGTATGATGTGGTCCTATGCTAATGCTACTCCTAGGTATGATGGTAAATAAGATTAACTAAGCTAAGAGAGAACGGGTGAGAGAGAATCTAGCTAGCCTAAGTGCGATGAGCATCCATTCCTTGATTATCCATACACATCTTGGACTTCATGCACGACTACCACTGGGATTACCAAGCGCAGATCCTAGGTATGCTACTAGGTTACCAAGTAGTCACACTTAAATGCTCGTAATCAAGTCGTACTCATTCCACATTTAACAGGAGTTTAGGGTGAAGAGATATTAACTAAGAAAGTAGTAAATAACAATAACAATTAATTAATTAAACTAAGAGATCTTTATTGCCGATCATGTGCGTGTCCAAGTACGTCATACTCAAATAAGGATGTCGTACAATTACAATCATCACACTGCGGGCATACACTAGGAGGAAAAGGGTTGAGAGGAAAAATAAAAACTAAAATCAAAACTAACTCTAAAACTGATTGCCTATGAGAACTTTCTACCTCTTATTTATAGATGAGGAGACAGGCTACGATATCGCATCTATGATATTGCGTACACGATATCACGTAGGCTATGATATCACAGCCAGCAAATTCATCACTCATCATGCCCCCATGACTGAATGAAAACTCGTCCTCGAGTTAATGTGAGAACAAGCTCCATTGATTACACAATGGATAGGTATGCGATTATTGACTGACTAGAATGGATTCATGCCGTAGTGTGATGTTAGAACAAAATTGATACACAACACAAAAGAAAATCCTATGATTAAAAAATTGGATGGAACTCATGTAGTTCCTGGTGGTGGTGGCTCCTCCATGGGTGTCTTTCCCTTTTCTTGTGCTCCAGGACTTGGGATTTGATGGCGTTGAAGTATGGCCTGGAGTTTCTCCTCTTGTAAGGCCTTGAGTGCCTTAGCGTGCATGTAAGTTTGTGCTTGTGCCATAGAGGCATCCCAGTCAGCCTTCTCTTTTTCTTCTACCACCCTTTTATTCTTTGTCAATACTTTATTAAGTTGCTCAATTCTGAAAGTGTCCAGCTAGTTCTAAGCAACCTTTGGCCTTGTATTTGAAAGGTTTAATACTTCCAAAATAGCTTGAACAGAGAAATCAACATTCACACCACAATTGTTAACCGTGGTGCCTTCTTCTTTATTGTGCCAAAATTGGTACATTTCCCCTAAGTAACAAGCATCGCTTTCAGAGAGGATAGGCCATAATGGGGACCCTTTGAGGTGATCCCTAACAACCTTTGAAGTAGATTCTGCAAAAAGGTCCAAAGTTTAATTCCATGATCACTACAGTGAATATGGACCTTTCATGGATGGTCTGAACACAATCTTGGGGCAACGTGAGATATCGTCCCTGTTCAGATGCTGCAGCAGCTCCTTCTTTCACTTGCCTTGATTGTACAGTAGCGGGGTCTTCTTTGTGGATACTAAATGATTGTTCCTCCTACTCTACATGTTGTTTGGCAGGAACTTGTCCTTCACCTCTCCTAGGTCATTTGATTACACCTTCAGCAAGACCTTCCTATTGTCCACATTTCGGGACCATCTGCAATCACACGGGGCCAATCGTTAGTAAGGTTGTTACCAAACTTAGGTTATACCTTACTGCTTGCCTTAATAGATTTACTTTATTTTTGTGTGATGTTAATTATTAGAAGAACATGTCCCTAAAAGATTATAATGTTGAGTTCTCTTTGCTTAGGTGGTTTCCAAATTTAATTTTCTGGTATAACTAAGGGGATGAAATTGTTTTTGACACATTTTATTCTTAATTTTACAACTAATTACCCTTAAATATGTCCTTTGGACGATGATGAATTTCAAAAAATTCATGTGCTATTTGGCATGTGTCCCTCCCCTATGACTAAGCTAAACACTCCGGATTCAAGTAGGTTCAAACGGAATGAAAATCGGAGTACTAGTGAATGAGTTTTGGATATGAAAGCAAGGGACGCACAATTGTGAGTCGTAGAGAGGAATTTAAAAAAATTCCCTTGCGTGAATAGTTGCAAATGATGTTGATTAGCACAGGGGGGTCACATATATATATTTCCATCGAAGTTAAGGCACTTAGAGAATGTACCAAATTTCTAATTTGTTTTTTTTTTTGAAATTAAACAATGTAAACTAAGGACATTTGGATAATTGTTAAAGGGTTCTAGGGTAATTCAACTAGTTCTTAAGGCACGAAAATTATGATGGCGTGGAATTTATCAATAAGGACCTCAAGTAGTAGAGAAAAAGGCTATGTGATGGTTCATAGGAACATTGAATCGGAGGGATAGTAATAAGGGAAAGAAAATTGTTGGCAATATGCTAAGGATAATAAATGGTGTGTGAAAGATGGGTCATGGGTGCAAATTACAAAAATTATGCAAGTGGGTCCTCCCCAAAGCAGGTTCCAACCTTTAATGCCCTTGCATAACCACACTTAAAAGTGTCCGTGAGCACTCAAAGGGTTAAATGTAATCCACACTGATTCCACAAAACACACACATGTAAATGTCACTGGAATGAGGTAATAATTCTATGTTACACACAATAGTGAGATGAGACGCACTATAGAAGGGATTGTAGGGATTGGGACATGAGGTAACTGACCCAGGGCACAGTCAATCCTGTGTGTAAAGCATAATTAACATGTCATTAACCCGTCGTTCCAAGATAAGGACCAAGTCCATTCCTCTAATCAGTGACACCGCATTATTTCATCCCATGATGAACAATGATGAGAGTACCAATACAACAAGGCATATGATCACTTGGAATTTTGTTCAAGGGAGGAGTGTCTTTTGTTTTGTGGAAATTTTTTTGTTTTTTTTCTTTTCTTTTTTCCTTTTTTTTTGAACACTGAATCAAGAGAAGACGCTAACCTTTAGGCATGGGTGCATGTCTTTCTAGTGGGACCCCCTAGAACAACATTGGATTTTTGAGTGCCCTTTTGATTACTCTTACTCCCAATTTTTGTTAGATCTACAAGGATCTTCGTATAACTACGTTGCATTATAACTCCCACAGATGTCACCAAAGAGAATTCGCAAGTCCCCTTGATGTCACACCTTAATCATTCCCTCTTGGTCCATCCTTCTTCATTTCGGGTACAATGAACACAAAATAAATTTTAAGTTTTAAGAATGTCAAGAATATCACTGTACCCTTGAACAGAACCTATTATTT
>MNCI01013045.1:209285-238383 GCA_015680685.1 Gnetum montanum
GTCCTTGCCATCCTCAACTGTTTAGTTATGGGGGATATCCCCCATAACTAAACAGTTGAGGATGGCAAGGACTAATAAATGAAAGATGAGGATCCTTACATGTTGGAAATATTGGGACTCGGTCACACTTACCCCATTGGGGCTCACACACTTGGTTATAGTAAGCATAGTGGGGCAATTTATAAGATGTAGTTCCTGGATAACAAGTTCACCCACTATGATAATTGAGATCGTTAGATGGTATGCAAGGATGTCACTCTCCATGGCTATATTCATTGGGTTGTATGGTTGTTGGAGTGCTAATTGGTGGCCTTGATGAAGTGACATGAGATGTTAGGTTCAAAAACAAGGGTGCACCATAGGGTTGGACTTGTGTTGAGTTGGAGGATGTAGTGGCCTTGGAATTGTGTTGTCCCTTCCTAGGGTCATTCCTAAAGAAGGAACGCCTTCGATGTTGCTAAGGTTTCTCACTGTCAGTGGCAATAGTAGCACAAATAATTTTTGGAGGTTGCTGTTGTGGTGCATACAACTTAGGAACAGTTGGTGACGATGTAGAAGGAGGGAAAGGATGAGAATGTTGAAAATTAGGAGAAGTGAAAGGTACACAAGGCAATGGTTGTGTTGAGGACATGGGCTGATAGTATTGAGGAGAATGATAATGCAGTGAGATAGAGTATGTTGGCCCAGTTGGGGAAACAGGATGTTGACCTAGATAAGCATTTGGATTCAGATGATACGAATCGTGTCTCCAGTTTAGGGATGGCTTCCCCCATGACTAGGATTGTTGCCACTATGATTAAACATAGTATCTCTGTATGAACTTTGGGTGTAACGTGCTTCCCCAATGCTCATATAAATGTAACAATATTAGGCATTGGCCCTTAGGGTGATCATATAGGCAAATGTTGCATTCATACATATGATTGGCAGTTGAGCTCTTATTTTTCTCATCCCTTCTATTCGAATGTCTAATGATATTTTGTCCTGCTTCTCGGGTTGTTAAAACTCTATCTCCAATAATATCGATACATTCTCGACACTTTTGATACATTCGTTCCAACATCTTATTGATCTTTGCCTCAACTTCCTCTAATGATTGTTGTACCAACAAAGATGGTTCTTCCCCCTTGTGATGGGTTGATTTCTCCTTTTTATGATTATGGACCTTTGTTAAGTTGAGATTTTGGTTCTATTTTTGTTTTTCAACACTCTCCCATCTAGCCATTTCTCCTTCCTCTTTTTCTACTCGCTTAATAAGCTCTTAGAGTTGATGGGTTCGTAGTTCATATAGTTGACCTTGGACATACATTCCTAAGGTCTCTCTTGTTTCATCATGTAGCCCATCAATGATATGGTACATTAGCCTATCCTCGGAGAACTCATGGCCTGGACAGTTCTTTAACAATGCATAATATCTTTCTACGGCCATGTCCAAGGGTTCATGTTGTGCTTGTTTCCACTCTTAGATTTGTCTCCTCAAGGCTGACACTCTTGCATAGGTTTGATATCTTTCGTTAAAGAGTTCTACCATTGTTGACCAATGTCGTATTGAATTTGGTTTTAACAATCTATACCATACTTTTGCTTGGCCAACAAGTGTCATAGGGAAGAGCTTGAGTTTTTGCCAACCATTATCAATGTTGTTCCATGTACAGGCATCATAGAAGGCTTGTAAATGTTGTTGTGGGTCTAAGTCATAGCCTCCTGAAAAATTAGGGAAGTTGTTTAAATTAAGCCTGGGTGGAAGACTCTCTTTACGATGCCTATGGCAGATTCAAACAGCCTCTTGTATTTGCGTTAGGCTTGTAGTAATTCATCGTCATCGGGTAAGTTATGCTTTCGTGCGTTGGGACCATGTTGCCTTCATGTATGTTTATAAGAAACATCCACTTCAGGTTGTGTACTCCAATATTCATTGTCATATAATTTTTTGGTTCTCCAATGAACTTCCTCACTAGGTGTGGCATTGTTATAGTCTTGGAGGAGAGCCATGGTTGTGAAATTTTGTGTGAATTCGTATGTGACTTTTTATAATTATTTCTTTCTAAAAGATATATCATGAATTCCTATACAGTGACCTTGTATGATATAACTAATCTAGATAACTAGCACTGTCCTCAGTAACGGCACCAATGATGAGTGGCAAGGTACCCCTACACTCAACCATACGAATACGAGCGTTACACACGTGATCTGGTCAAACTCCTCAGATGGACTAGTTGTGGCATCTAGACAATTAGCCTTAGGTTGTAGTTCGCTATCTTCCCACCTAGACTAGTATTAACTTTTTCACGTATGGTTTAGTCTAGAATGAGGTGTATGATGTGGTTCTATGCTAACGCTACTTCAAGGTATGATGGTAAATACGATTAACTAAGCTAAGAGAGAAAGGGTGAAAGAGAATCTAGCTAGCCTAAGTGTAATGAGCATCAGTTCCTTGATTATCTATACACATCTTGGACTTCGTGCACGACTACCACTAGGATTACCATGGGATTACCAAGCGCAGATTCTAGGTATGCTACTAGGTTACCAAGTAGTCACACTTAAATGCTCGTAATCAAGTTGTACTCATTCCATGTTTAACAGGAGTTTAGGGTGAAGAGATATTAACTAAGAAAGACGGAAATAACAATAACAATTAATTAATTAAACTAAGTGAATGCTGCAATGATGAAGTGATCTTTATTTTCGATGCTGCAATGATGCAATGATGAAGGATGTTGTATAATTACAATCACCACATTGCGGGCATACACTAGGAGGAAAAGGGTTGAGAGGAAAAATGAAAACTAAAATCAAAACTAACTCTAAAACTGATTGCCTATCAGAACTGTCTACCTCTTATTTATAGATGAGGAGATAGGCTGCAATATCACGTACGCGATATCATGTCAGCTATGATATAACGACTGCGGTATCGCGTAAGAGATATCGCGTTGGCTGTGATATCACAGCTACGATATCGCGTACATGATATCACGTCGGCTGTGATATCACAACTAGCAAATTCATGACTCATCAATTACTTATGAGATAAATCTCATAAGTGAAGGGGTAATAAAAGAAAAGCCTTTCATCCTCAAATTTGCATCAAAGGAGAAGCAGTTGGTTGAACAAGAAGTAAACAGTGAAGATAAACTAGCTTTGTATGTACTAGCTCTTCATTGATCATCATCTGTATGTATTATATGTAGTGAGCTTAAATTGAAATGGCTTTGTAAATCAAGTTACACTCACTCAATATTTTTCTTTTTGTCTTTGTAGCCCTATGGGGTTTATGTGCTTCTTGCAGAAAGACATCTTCGTTGAGCTTGTTGGGACCTTGTGAGGTTAAGTGGTTTTGCAGTGATAAAACACTCTAGTGCAAAGCTCACGTTTTGTAAAGGTTATGGGATCCTTTAAATTACATTTTGAGCTTCTCGAAAACTTATGGAATTGAGTACTTTTGCAGTGATGAAACACTCTAAAGTAGAGCTTAAATCTTGTAAAGGTTGTGGTGCTCTTTAAACCACATTTTTTAAGCAAAAATTTCTAGAGGTGTGCATGGATTCTACCCTCCAAGTGTGGACTACCCAAGTTGGGAAACCACGTGAAAAATTGCATTTTATTTTTGTTGGTTATAGTGATTTTAATTGGGAAACTTATTCAACCCTCCTTCTAAGTTCTCAATCCTCACATTTCTGTAGGAACACTAGTGAGTTAACTAACATTGATATGGTAGATGGTAAGAGTTCTAATAATTGCATTAATTTTAGCTTCTACTATGGTATGCTACAATGCTTCATAGTGCTATTGGCTTACCTTGATTGGGAGGGGAAGTTTTTGGGTGAGAAGAACTTCTCTCATCTCATGTGTAGGTATGTAACACATATCATGATCACATTTTCTTTTTTGCATTGAACGATTGATGAGTGGCGAGGTACCCCTACACTCCACCATACGAAACGAGCGTACACGCACGATCCGGTCGAACTCCGCAGGCTAAATGCCTTAACGCCACAAGAAACACTTGGGGTTAATCGTTCGTTGTCTTCCCAGGCTTGCTTGTAAGTGTCACAGTGTATGGTTAAGCAAGTCTGAGGTATGTGATTTTTTTGGTATTTTCGGCTTATCTTCTATGCTACCAGGAGAAGGGTTGAGAAAACTAGACTAACTCTAACTAAGATCTAAGTCTAAATTAACTAGCGTCAGCATCCGTTCCCCCTTGCCGGACACACCCTGAAATATGCAACTGCAGCTTACCAAACGCTAATCGTTACTGGGATCGCCACACGTAACGCAAGTGCTCGAAGTGGTCGTACTGAGGCACCTATTTAGCCTACGTGTGATAAGCAGCCGATTCCTTAGCTAGCCGTACACACCCGTGGGTGCTCGTAACTAAGTCGTACTTGTCACACGATCTAGCCTAGCAATGAGCAGCCGATTCCTCAACTAGCCGTACACATCAGACCTGGGAATTACCAAGCGCGGAATCCTGGAATACGCTACTGGGTTACCAAGCATCCAATGCTCGTAATTGAGTCGTACTCATGCATTGCGTCAAGCAGCCGATTCCTTGACTAGCTGTACACGTCCGTAGACGCTCGTAATCAAGTCGTACTTGAACGCACTAGGAAAGCAGGAAATAAAGCAATAAATGAAACCACGTGCTGCAAGGTTTATCCAAACAAGTTCGTCTTTATTGCCGTACACAACTTGGGTTCAGGTTACAAGCTGCTCGAATAAAGAGCCGTTCACTCTAGGACTCCTACTGCGGGCACATGGGGAAAAATTCTAACTCTGGAGTGATCAATCTACCAGAGCTTCGCTACACTAGCCAGGATTGGGAAATGAAGGGAGTGCCGCCTCTTATTTATAGAAATGACGGCGGGACGCGATATCGCATACGCGATATCGTAGGAGAAGACGCGATATCGCGTCGGCCGCGATATCGCGTACGCGATATCGCGGCCTAGTGTAAGTCGCATCTCATCAACGATCTTCTAGAGACAATTGAGTCTTCTATTATGAATAGTATGGCTCATCCTAGGAGAGATTAGCATGCTAGGATTTGGCTCATGAGATGAAGATTGTGAGAGAGTGTGCTTTGGGTACATAGGATGAGGGATAGGCTATGAAAAAACCAAGAGTGCCTTCTACCAAGATAGTTGATCTAAAGAAGGTAGAGTTCAAGGTGGAGGCATCTAGAATTGTGAAGAGATTGAGTAGGTTAGAAAAATATTTTAATTTATTTACGTGTTTCAAATTACTTTTGTTTTTTATGTTATCTATGATTTATGTTAATGATTTTTATTATTTGTTGATGGTTTTGTAGTTGTAGTGAAGGCAAAGAGAAGAGAAGAGAAGAAAGGAAAGGTTAAGATGACAAAGGAGAGGGGGGAAAAGAAAGAGAAGGAGAAGGGCCTATAAGCAAGAAAAAAGGAGATTGCATAAGAAAGCAAGAAGATAAGAAAGGAAAGTGAAAGAACAATAGGACTAGGAAGAAGCAGCAACAAAAGATGAAAAGATAATAGAGATAACTAACCAAGAGGAAAATGAGGCATTTATGTAGAAGCTTTTTGGGGAAGCACTAGACCTTGATTTGGGAGATGGAGATGGAACTTTGTTATTTTATTTTTACTTTTTAGTTTATCTCTTATTTTTTTAATGTTGCATAGTAGCTTGTATTTATACGATGAGACTAATCATTTTGTTTTTATAGATCATGACTTGGATGGTATTGACATAGATAAGATGTCATCCCCTCCAGGGACCATCAAGCTATAGCCTCAAGAGGAGGAGATATTTGATGTGGATGACCTAAAATGGTTAGAAAAGAAGATAAAGAAGGGAGGAGCCCTGGTGTATGGTAAGTTAGTGTGTTTTTGTCATTCTCTTTATTTAATAAGTTAGGCTTATTTGTGATTTTGGGGTTTCATTGTTTTATTAGATTTTGTATTTTTTGTGTCATATAAATACATACATACATACATACATACATATCATGAGCTTGATATGGGAAAATATTAATAGAAAGAACTAGTTAGAGGCATGATAGATAGTATGATGGAGAAGTTGAAGATTGTTGATGTAAAGATCAGTTAGTTTTATTTTAGAATTTATTTACAAATTTTAAAATTTTTTTGTTTGTTGTTTTCTCCATCTTATTATATGTTGTTTTATGAAGTTAGTAGATAAAAGTACTTAGATAGTATATGAACATGCTCTTATATACATTCAATTTATATTCGACAAGGATAAGATTTCTATTATTGATCCTACTTTCCAACTTCTCTTACATGATACATTAGAGGTAAAAGAGAGGATGGTGTTATCTTTCAATATGGGATAAAGATGACCTATGTTGTAGCAAAGCAATCTAACATAGGGATGGATATTACTATGGAGTTATTAGTCACAAGAAAATATGAGAAAAAGTTAATTTTAGAAAACAAATTCTTGGAGGATGAAGTGGCCAACCTAGAATCATGTCTCCATGGGAGTAACATGGTGAGGCACAACGCCAAGGCATCTTCTTATTGGTGTTTGAGGGACTCTTCAAGTGCCATGGTTGCAACTTGAAATTAGTAGTGCATAATTACAAGCATGGAGTCAATTAATAAAAGGTTCCAGGATAGCTGTGCTACATGGAAAAATAGGGTAAGCATCATAGGAGAAATAAAATAATCTATAAGAAGAGAAGTTTGGTTCTTGTTACATAATTTAAAGATGAAAGGGTTGCTAGAAGAATAAGAGAAATGTTCATCAACAAAATAGGTATTGATGATGCTTTGGAGGCTTTTGAAGAAAGTGTAAAGGTGAAGAGGAAGGAAAAGGAGAAGGAAGTTTCACAACCTAATAGAAGAGAAGAGAATAGGTTGAAGAAAGAGCCTAGCATGGATGATTTTACTTTGCCTAAGATTCCATATATTCCTATAAAGAGTTTGGACTACATGTTTCTTTCACCTAAGGAGATTATGAAGGATTTAGTTGATTTTTATGGTTTCAAGGCTTCTAAGATAGGACCTATGATAGGGGATGATGAATGTGAAGCAAGACCAAGTGACAAGGCTACACACGAGACATGTTTTATTTAGTTTTAATATTATCATTTTTTATTGTTAATATTTATAATTTTATTTTATTTTTGTGGTTAGCATGTTTATGGATTTTATGTTTTTAACATTTTTGATTTTATTATTATTATTATTTAATTAATTTTTTCAAGTGTAGATACTCCAGATGGTTCTAGTAGTGGGGAGAAGGATGTAGAGGATGCAACAATGGTGAGGAAGGTTTTCCCTTCTCATGATGGGGCTTTAGGTAGCTAGGATTGATGGGTAGCTATTATGATTGTGTGTTAGAAATGGATTTTGTTTTTATAAACTTCTGTATTTTTCAATGATGCTATCGATTGTTATTGATGGGATATATTCTAATGGATATTGTATAGACTATTAGCTATGGTATAGGGTTGTTATTATTTATGGGCTTTGAGTTTTACATGTTTGTAGTTTTATAGTTTTCTATTTTTATGGGTTTTGTTTTTAATTTTCTATGCTTTAGCAATTTTTTTCTAAGGCAAGAATGAAATGAATGCTAAATAAGATATTTGATGAAAATAAAATGTAAAGAAAATTAAACATTAACATAAAGCTACAAATAATGTTAGGCTAGATAAATAGTTAAGTATAAGAAAATAATAAAGCAAAATAACTAGACAATGAAATGCAACTAAAGTGAAATAACACTAAGAAATACATGTAAACATTAAAAAAATTAAAATAAAAGGATAAGGTAAAGAAGAAACATTTTGAGGTGATGATGCCTTATGATGGATTTCTTGGCTTCAAGCCTAGTAGGAAACTTTATGCTTTTAATTAGCTTAATGATGTTGAACTCACCAAATTCCAAGTCTATGAATTCATAAGTGCTAGATGACTAAGAATGCTGAATCAAACTTACTATTGTCTTTCATTAAAGATGTTTGACTAATGAAAGCAAGCTAAGATCCTAAGATAGTTTTCTCCAAAAATGTCTAAATGTAAGATTGGTGAAACTTCATGATTGATGCATACAACTATTTCCTATCCTTATAGGGGAAGTGTATCTCTTAATGTAAAGGTGAGGAAATAACACAATGGTACACTAACCAAGGTCATCTTAAAATAACATTAATCCTAGAAGAATCTCTAATGATACTAAATAATTCCTTGAATGTAATTAAACTCCCTATCAAAAAAGGTAATTTTATTGCTTTTGGGATTTCTACTTTAGCACCACTAACTGAAACTAAAGAGGAGTTATAGTTAGAGTATGTGATCTCTTTTTCAAGGCTAAGACACTCAATAACTACCCATGAGATAACATTGATTCCAACTCCATCATTCACATGTACCAAGGATAGTGACATGTTGTTTAATGATACTAAATAATGCCTTGGATGTAATTAAACTCCTTATCCAAAAAGGTAATTTTACTACTTTTAGGATTTCTACTCTGGCACCACTAACTGAAACTAAAGAGGAGTCATAGTTAGAGTATGTGATCTCTTTTTCAAGGCTAAGACACTCAATAATTGCCCATGAGATGACATTGATTCCAACTCCATAATTCACATGTACCAAGGATAGTGACATGTTTTCTTTGATTTGTATGATGATGTAAATTGGAGGCTAGCATATGAAATTTGTTAGAGAATGTGTTTTTATGTTAGCTTCCTTGAAAACTAGATAATTAGCCTTATAGTATGGAGTATTGAGCATTGATGAGATTGCATGAACATGAAGCTAAAATTTTGAAGGATCTGTAATAGACTTTAAAAGCTCTTCCAATGCTAAACAATGTTTCATTAAAGTAGAGATGAGGTCAAAGAGAGAAAGGTTTATCCCTTTTGACTTCATGGGAGTGCCAATTTGGGATAAAGCCTTACCCCTAAAAGTTACATTCTTGGAAATTAATGTTGAAGAAGTAACACTAAATGTAGGTGGAGGAGTTGTAATGGTAATAGGGGAAGGTGTATTTGTGTTTGATGTTTCATAGAATGAAACTTTTGTTTTGTTTTGAATGATTTGTTTGTTAGTCAATTCCTTTTCTTTTCCTTTATTGTTGGCTGCTACTTCCTTTTGGACCTGAGTAAGGAACCTAACAAATGAAGTGGGAGTAAGGAGCAAAGGAGGCTCTTGTGACCTAGGTGAAGAAAAGGATGAGATGGAGAAAGCATAGCCAAGGGTAACATAAGAGGATAGTGAATAGGCCAAGTAGGTGTAAGGACTCTGTTCCTTGAAGAAGAGGAAGGATAACTAAAAGTATCTTGGTTAGAAACTTTATCATAATGGGGTGTCATATCGATGACTAATGGGGCCCTACATGCAATCTAGGAGGTGGGAACATTAATATCACTCTAGGGGAGATTGATAATAAAAGGCTTCTTGGGCCTTGATGGAGTTACATAAGAAGATGGAAAAGCTTGATATTGAAAGAAATCCATTTCAATGATAGAGGGTGGTTTTTAGATGAGTACTTTTGAACTCCAAATAGAATGTTGGAAAGAGGTGTGATTGGAAGATTTATGTGGAGAAATTGGTTGTTGAACATAGTACCCATATAGATCTGGCTACTGGTAAGGGTATTGCTGCCTTGGTTGTGGTATCCCCATTGGTACTACTGATGAGGTTGAGGAAGAGCTCCACTTGGATAATAAGCTTATTGTTGGTGGAACTGCCTATAGTTGCCTTGAGGATAAGGTAACCTTTTAGGTTCTTGCCTTTTTACCAATTTAGAATTCAGAGCATACACCCCAAATTCCTACAAGTGTGACACAATAGGACAAAATCCCTTAGGATGCTCATATTAGTAGATGTCACATCCAGCATCATCATCTATCTCAAAATCCACAACCTCTTCATTGGTAACAACTTTTCCCTTACCCATTTAATAGGCATGTTTAGCTTCCTTCATGCTCCTTTTGTCACAACCACTACCTTGCTCTTTGGACTCTTTTGCAATTTGAAGAGTGGTTTGGAACTTTTAGTCCAAAGAGTTCCACATTTTATCTACCTTGGCTAATATTTCAAAAACATATTTTTGTATTAGCAAGGTATTGCATTGCACCACTTCATCAAGTGGTGCCTCCTTCTCATTTTCACAAAACTTGACATTTCTTTTACAGATAAAAGGATCCTAGTTGTACTCCTCTATACTTTCCCTTTTTCTCAACTCACCTTCTTCTTTGGCCAACTACTCAATTAGCCTTTGGATCTAATGAAATCTTAGTTCTGAAAGTCTCCCTTAGGCATATACCCCAAGATCTCTTCTCATTTCTATCGAGAGCCCATCTATGATATGGCATAACTGCTTCCTTTAACAAAAGTCATGGCCTAGGTACCTATGTAATAGAGAGTAATATCTACCCATGCCTGCATCCAAGAATTCACGTGTTCCTTACTTCCATCCTTAGATTTGCTTCCTTAGGTTGGACACTTAGGAGTACATTGGATACTTATCATTGAAGAGTTCAAGCATTATAGTCCATCATCTGATTGATTCTAGTTCTAAGGACCCATACTAGCTTTAGCCTCCTTGATGAGTGTCCTAGGGAATAGCTTCAATTTTTGCCATTTTTTTCCATGTTCTCTAAGACACATGCATCATGAAAGGCTTAGAGATGATTCTACACATTAGAGTTGTATCCCCCTTTGAACTTGGAGATATTGTTCATGTCCAATTATTTAATTTAGCTATCTTCCACATGCCTTGTTTGAATCCTGATGGCCTTTGTAATGTTTAGCATATTTCTAATTGCAACTAAAGGCTCATCATATTCATAGCCCTTGTGATGGCCATGATTCCTATGATGCCCTCTGATGTCCCTTTGTTCACGATGGTGGGCCTCCCTTGATTGACCATGCCCCTATTCTCTATTGTTCCGATGAGGTCTATGATCATCTCTATCCCACCAATCACCTCCATCATGGTCTCTTTTTCTGTGGCTTCAGTCGCAGCTAGAGGACAAAGAAGATGAGGACAATGAAGGTGAAGAGGAAGAAGAATTAACACTAGAACAGTATTGCTACTTCCTCTTCTTTGATCACAACCATGTGCACCATGTTTATCTTTATCATGGTGCTTGTTCATGTTCCTGGCTCGACTCCCTTCTTTGGAGCCCTCATGGTCATGGGACCCATTCTTCCCATAATGAGGGTTGTTTATAGTTGACTCTAAATTTTGGTTAAGGGCCTCTTCATCGAAGAGAAGGAGAGGAGAGTTATTGTTTTGAGAACCCCTAAAGAAGGGATCCTCTCCTTCCTTTTGACCTAGCAGGAATAAGGGGTTGGTGAATTGATTGCCCTTGGATGCCTCGTAGCATGCCTTCATCTATCGATCTTTCCTACATTGTAAATTTGTGGAATGATAATCCCAATAGTCATGATCTTGCACAATATATTCAGCATTGAGCCCTTGGATGCCCAATTTCATGAAATTTTTGAGCAACATTGTAGGAATCGACCAATTGGGTGGCAACATAATGTTTTCCTTCATGTCCCTCCATTACATCTATTCATCCTAGTGCAAGATGAAGGTGAAGTTAGGAATATATTCATCTAGATGAGTATAGACCACTTTGCACTATTGGGGCATAGGTGGTTTTGGGCCTTCTTACCTTTGATTGGAAGTGTGCTTGAACAACAATGGAGATTCTTTCTTGCGAGAAGAAACCATATTAGTTTTAAAGAAAACATTATGCTTTTTTTATTATTACTTTTCTTAATTTTTTCAACTTTAAGGTTTGTTACAATGTCATTGGATAATTTCACTAACTTCTAGGTAGTGCACATAACTAACTAAAGTCCATAGCAATGACACCAATGATGAGCAGTAAGCAGTCCTTACACCCAACCATACGAATCACTAGTTTTCGCTAAGCGATTTGGTCAAATTTCACAAAATTTATCTTTCTAAGTACAATTTACCTAGGTAGTGAATCTCAAAGACATGATCGTTGTTTTCCTAGTTCCACTTGAGAGGTGCAATGGTATGGTTAAGTGTAACTGAGGCATATGAGGCATATGATTTTTATCATTTTTATGCTTTCATCTAATTCTCCTAAATGATGAAAAATAAAGTAATTAAATGTTTAATTAATCTAATAACTAATTAATTCTTTAACTAATCATAACATAAGCATTTTTTGGCATCTTCCGTACACATCCTGAACACATTGTAATGCTACTGGGTTATCAAGTGTGCTACTGGGATTACCAAGCATTAATCGTATGCTCGAGATGATCATACTTATGTGTATTAATTATCCAAATTCAATTAATTATTTAAATGCTTAAACATAAATTGCATGAATAATAAATGCATTAAATTAAATATTGCACTAAGTCCAAGTGTTGTAAGGTTTATGAAGAAAGCTCATCTTTATTATCGTTCACATCGAGATGTTCATGTACATCGATGCTTGAATAAAGATCCATATACTTCTCACTCATACTACAGACACTTAGAAAATATTCTAACTCTAGAAGAAACAAAATGTAAGAGTTCAGCTAAGCTA
The DNA here is from genome assembly GCA_015680685.1 of Gnetum montanum. Classification (NCBI taxonomy): domain Eukaryota; kingdom Viridiplantae; phylum Streptophyta; class Gnetopsida; order Gnetales; family Gnetaceae; genus Gnetum; species Gnetum montanum. Next base: position 221,830 of record MNCI01013045.1, read on the forward strand.
TTGATGAGTGGCGAGGTACCCCTACACTCAACCATACGAATATGAGCATTACACGCGCGATCTGGTCGAACTCCGCAAACGGACTAGTTGTGGCATCTAGACAGTTATCCTTAGGTCGTAGTTCACTATCTTCCCACTTGGACTAGTATTAGATTTATCACATATGATTTAGTCTAGAGTGAGGTGTATGATGTGTTTCTAACCTAATGCTGCTTTTAGGTGGTTTCCAAATTTAATTTTCTGGTATAGCTAAGGGGAAGAAATTATTTTTAACACATTTTATTCTTAATTTTACAACTAATTACCCTTAAAGATGTCCCTTCAAGCGATGATGAATTTTGAAAAAATTTATGTGCTATTTGGCATGTGCCCCTCACCCACGACTAAGCTAAACACTCTAGGTTCAAGTAGGTTCAAACGGAATGAAAATCGGAGTACCAGTGAGCAAGTTATGGATATGAAAGCAAGGGATGTGCAATCACGAATTGTAGAGAGAAATTTGAAAAACTTCCCCTACGTGAATAGTTGCAAATGATGTTGATTAGCACAGGGGGGTCATGTATATATATTGGACACTTAGAGAATGTACCAAACTTTTAAGATTTTTTTTTTTTGAAATTGACATTGTAAACTTAGGACATTGGGCGATTGTTAAGGGGTTCTAGGGTAATTCAATTAGTTTGAAAGGCACAAATAATTATGATGGTGTGGAATTTATCAATAAGGACCTCGGATGGGAGAAAAAGGCTATGTGTTCATAGGAACATTGAATCGGAGGGATAGTAATAAGGGAAAGAAAATCATTGGCAATATGCTAAGGGTAATAGATGGTGTGTGTGAGTTGTGTCATGAGTGAAAATTACAAAAGATTACACAAGTGGGTCCTCCCCAAAGCAAGTTTCAACCTATAATGCCCTTGTGTAACCACACTTAAAAGTATCCGTGGGCACTAGAAAGGTTAAATGTAATCTGCATTGATTCCACAAAACACACACATGTAAATATCACCGAAATTAGGTAAGAATTCTATGTTACACATGACACAAGCTACAATTACACGAACAGTGAGATGAGACAAACTATAGAAGGGATTGTAGAGATTGGGACATGAGGTAACTGACCTAGGGCATAGTGAATCTTGCGTGTAAAGCATGATTAACTTGTCATTAACTCGTCGTTCCAAGATCAGGACTAAGTCCATTCCTATGATCAGCGACACTGCATTGTTTCATCCCATGATGAACAACTATGAGAGTACCAGAACAACAAGGCATACGATCACCTAGCATTTTATCCAAGGGAGGAGTGATTTTTGTTTTATGACACTTCCTTTGTTTTGTTTTTGTTTTTCTTCTCTTTTTTTTTCTTTTTACTGAATCCAAAGAAGTCACCAACCTTCAGGCATGGATGCCATGTCTTTCCAATGGGACCCCCTAGAATAGCGTTGGATTTTTTAGTGCCTTTTGATTACTATTACTCCCATTTTTCATTAGATCTACAAGGATCTTAGTACAACCACATTGCGTGATAACTCTCACAGACGTCACCAAAGAGAATCTGCAAGTCCCCTTGATGTCACATCCTAATCATTCCCTCTTGGTCCATCTTTCTTCATTCTGGGTACAATGAACACAAAATTAATTTTAAGTTTTAAGAATGTCAAGAATATCATTGTACCCTTGAACATAACCTCTTATTTGTAGAATGGATGAGTGGATGTAATGGGCTCATTGTCCAAATAATTGACCACTCGAGACTTGATAACATAGAACACACCTCAACCAACAAGCCATATGAGTGTTTTATTCGTAGACGAGATTACTTATAAAAACATAAAAAGATAAAACAAGAAATTTGAAAAATGAAAAAAAAAACTGGAAAACAAAAAGTTGTAAAATTAAAGAAAAGGAAAAGTTGTTATTAATCCTACTTGTTATTAGAATGGGGGGTATCCCCCATAACTAAACATTTGAGGATGGCAAGGATTAATAAATGGAAGATGAGGATCCTTGCACGTTGAAAATATTGGAACTCGATCACACTTACCCCATTGGGGTTCACACACTTGATTATAGTAAGCCCCGTGGGGCAATTTGTAAGATGTGGTTCTTGGGTAAAGAGTTGACCCACTATGATATTTGAGACCATAACATGGTATGCAAGGATCGGGATGTTGCCTTCCATGGTTGTGTTCATTGGGCCGTATGGTGGTTGGAGTGTTAATTGGTGGCCCTAATGAAGTAACATGAGGCGTTATGTTCAAAGAGGAGGATGCACCATAGTGTTGGACTTGTGCTGAGTTGGAGAATGCAATGGCTTTGGAATTTTGTTATCCCTTCCTAAGGTCATTCCTAAAGAAGGGACGCCTTCGATGTTGCTGAGGTCTCTCACTGTCATTGGCAATAGTAGCACAAATAATTTTTGGAGGTTGTTGTTGTGGTGCAGACACCTTAGGAACCGTTGGTGGCGATGTAGAAGGAGGGAAAGGATGAGAATGTTGAAAATTAGGAGACGTGAAAGGTACACAAGGCAGTGGTTGTGTTGAGAACATGGGCTGATAGTATTGAGGAGAATAGTAATGTGGTGAGATAGAGTATGTTGGCCCAGTTGGAGAAACAGGGTATTGAACTAGATAAGCATTTGGGTTCAGATGATACAAAGGGTGTCTCTACTTTAGGGGTGGCTTCCCCCATGACTGGGATTGTTGCCATTGTGATCGAACACAGTATCTTTGTACAAACTCTGGGTGTAACGTGTTTTCCCAATGCTCATATAAATGTAACAAGATTAGGCATTGAACCTTGGGGTGATCGTACATGCAAATGTTGCATTCATATGGATGTTTGGTAGTTGAGCTCTTATTTTCCTTATCCCTTCTTTCCGATTGTCTAATGGTATTTCCTCCTGCTTCTTAGATTGTCAAAACTCTATCTCCAATAATATCAATAAATTCTCCACACTTTTTATGTGTCCATTCAACATCTTATTGACCTTTGTCTCGACTTCTTCTAGTGATTGTTGTATTGGCAAAGATGATTTTGCCTCCTTGAGATAGGTTGATTTCTCCTTTTTGTGATCATGGACCTTTGTTAAGTTAAGAGTTTGGTCCCATTGATGTTTTTCAACACTCTCCCATCTAGCCATTTCTCCTTCTTCTTTTGCTATCCTCTTAATAAGCTCTTGGACTTGGTGGGTTCATAGTTTGTATAGTTGACCTTGGGCATACATCCCTAAGGTCTCTCTTGTTTCATCACAAAGCCCATCAATGATATGGTACATTAGCCTTTTCTTGGAGAACTCATGGCTTGGACAATTGTTTAACAGTGCATAATATCTTTCTAAGGCCATGTCCAAGGGTTCATATTGTGCTTGTTTACATTCTTGGATTTTTTTTCCTCAAGGTTGACACTCTTGCGTAGGTTTGATAATTTTCGTGAAAGAGTTCTACCATTATTGACCAGCATCGTATTGAATTTGGTTTTAATGATCTATACCATACTTTTGCTTGGCCAACAAGTGTCATAGGAAAGAGCTTGAGTTTTTGCCAACTGTTATCAATGTTGCTCCATGTACAGGCATCGTAGAAGGCTTGTAAATGTTGATGCAAATCTAAGTCATAGCCTCCTGAAAAATTAGAGAAGTTTTTTAAATCGAGCCTGGGTAGATGGCTCTCTTTATGATGCCTATGGCAGATTCGAACAACCTCTTGTATTTGCGTTAAGCTTGTAGTGGCCAGTAGGGGTTCATCATCATTGGGTAATTTATGATTCCATGCGTTGGGATGATGTTACTTTTGTTTATGTTTATAAGAAACCCCCACTTTAGGTTGTGTACTCCAATCTTCATTGTCATATAATTTGTTGGTTCTCCAATGAACTTCCTCACTAGGTGTGGCATTGTTATAGTCTTGTTAGGGGAGCCATGGTTGTGAAATTGTGTGTGAATTTATATGTGACTTTTTATAATAATTTCTTCCTAAAAGATATATCGTTAATTCCTGTATAGCGACCTGGTATGATATAACTAATCTAGATAACTAGCATTGTCCCTAGCAACGGTGCCAATGATGAGTGATGGGTACCCCTACACTCAACCATACAAATACGAGCGTTACATGCGTGATCTGGTTGAACTCCTCAGACGAACTAGTTGTGGCATCTAGACAGTTATCCTTAGGTCGTAGTTCACTGTCTTCCCACCTGGACTAGTATTAGCTTTATCACATATGGTTTAGTCCAGAGTGAGGTGTATGATGTGTTTCTAACCTAATGCTACTCCTGAAGGCAATGGAAGATAATATTCACTACGCTAAGAGAGAAAGGGTGAGAGAGAATCTAACTAGCCTAAGTGCGATGAGCATTTGTTCCTTAATCATCCATACACATCTTGGACTTCATGCACGACTACCACTAGGATTACCAAGCATAGATCCTAGGTACGCTACTAGGTTACCAAGTAGTCACACTTAAATGCTCGTGATTAAGTCGTACTCATTTTGCGTTTAATAGAATTTTAAGGGTGAGAGATATTAATTAAGAAAGTAGTAAATAAAAATTAATTAAATGATTAAGCTAAGTGTATGTTGTAATAATGAAGTAATCTTGATCTTTATTTCCAGACATGTGCATGTACAAGTATGTCACACTCGAATAAGGATGTCGTACAATTACAATCACAACACTGCGGGCATACATTAAGAGGAAAAGCGTTGAGAGAAAGAAATTAAACACTTAAAATAAGAACTAACTTACTGATTGACTAACTTAACACCTAGAACAAGGAAAGCTGCCTCTTATTTATAGAAATTGAGGCAGGCCGCGATATCTCGTACGCGATATCATGGCGGTGGATGCAATATTGCTGATGCGATATCACGGCTGCGATATCAGGGGTCCAATAACTGGGCCTGATAGACCATATCTTGTATCAGAGCTCTGATAACTGGGCTCTGATAACTAGGCCTAACAGACCATGACTCATCAACTATCAATCAAAGAATGCTATAAATGCAACTAGTGGCCTCATTTATATAGGCAAAATAAGATGCTATGTCAACACGTACTCGTTGACGCAACAAACATGCATCGACATGATCAACCCATGACAACTCATCACCCATTATTACAATGCACCCCTTTGGTTCTTAATTACAACTTGTCCTTTCAAGTATTTTTACAATAATCACAATATTAGTTATGAAGAGACACCATCTTTGTTATGCATCGACACTATTCGAGAATGGGGATGGGATAATCTACCCCGTTAGATTTCATTCATCCTCGAAAGGTTCATAATATTTTTTTCTAGATCCAATGCTCATAGCATGGTCTTATGCTCCAATTCTTTAATTTATTCTTTTTGAAGTATGGTTGAATATCTTAATTTTCTCATGCTTATTCTAGAAACATAATATAATTGATAATTATAGATATATATATAGAAGAATTAAATCTTATTTTAAGGTAATGACAAGAGGTGAATTAAAGATCTACCAACCACCAATCACTAGTCCTAACCAAGGTCACACAAGTGCAACTCATATATGGTTATCTAAATGAAGGTAGGTGAAATCCTTTATTTAAAACTTGCATTTTCCTTAAGATATTTTACTTATCAAAATAAAATATAAATTAAATAATGAAGAATATTATGAAGGTGATAAATAAAAGTAAAGTTAACATATTTGCTAATATTGATCAATATAGAAAATTAACTGCCATAAGGATGGTAGGGCTTAATATTGCTTTTGAACTTCTTCATTAGGAATTAACTCTAGCAACTTTGTAACTTAAAGAATCAGGCATCATACCAAATATAGTTTAGGGTCTCAATGAAGAATGATGTTGAACTGTCTTCATTAGTCATGGTAATGTAATGGGTAAATTATGGTTTTCGATGAAGAATATATTTTTGAATTCTGGGAATTAACTTGTTTATTGAAGATTCAAAGTAAGCATAATATACACTTGCCAATGGAATTGCATGTTGAATTGATGGAAAAATCTTCTTCAAATTGGGGTTATCTTCCAAAGGTTCTTTTACACATTCATATTTTAAGAATTGAAAAACATTACTTCTAACTTTTGCATTGAAGTCTCCATAGAGGATAAATGACACTAGATTGATATTAGTATGGGTTGGGAATGCTTGAGTTTTGCTAAAATTAAGCCTTTGAGGGTATTGAGACACCATGTTGGGAAAGGAGTAAAAACTGATTTTTAGAGGTTCTTGAGACTAGTCTGACTTTGCCATTGAGTCTGGAAGGTTTAAATTTATAGGAAACAACTCTTTGTTCACCAAAAAAGGCTTCTTCAAACATTTCTCTATTTGGTTAATCAAGTATGCCACTTGGTAAAGTATAACATTTGGACATGTTGATTTGGCAATTAAATGTGTGTTGACCACACATACACATCTTTCTAATAACCAGATTTCTAATATCAATGCTAAGGCTATGTGGTTCCTCTAGAATCTTAACCATTTTTTCTTCCCCATGATTTGAAGTTTTGGAATTTTGAAAATCATGTTTTCTAATCTCCATTCAAACCTTTGTACTAATTTGAACTTGGCTTCTTTATAAAAGATTGTGCAACCATCCATGTTATAATTTCTGTAATAAGCTAATATGCATAGCTTGAAAGAAGAACTTTCATAAGAACCTTTTTTCTTATAAATTCCTTTGTATCCCATCTCTTTCAAATTCTTCTAGAATTGAAATAGAATTTTTCATGGAAAGACTTCTTGTAGGCATAAGACATTAGCATCCAAATCATGTAACTCTACTAAAATGTGTAGGTATCGATACTCATGGTAATTCAAGGTCCATGGTGGATGTAGCAGATGTTTATCTTTCACTAGATAGGGATCTTGCAAGTACATTGTATGTTGCAACTTTCATTTTATTTTTGGATTCTTTTCTTGGTCATTTCTCTTCATGGGTATCATAAACCTTGCCTAACCAAGATTATGATTCTCCAAGATGTTTTGCTGCATGATTTGGATGAAAGTTGAATTGGTATACATTTCCATGATCATTGTGGTTTACCAACTAATGTTCCAATTGATTTTGGGTTAGTACAACTAACTATATTACCTAGACTCCTAATGACCTTTCTACTCTCCTTAGAATATTGACTTCAATAGTGTAACTAATGACACACTAGGAGTTAATGATCAAAGACTATCTATCTACATCAATTAAGTACCTAATCTTAAGACCCAAGATGGTCCAAGAGGTTAGATCTATTAGTCCTAACAATTAAATTGTTAGATAGTTAACTATTCTATGTTATGGCCTCTTAAGGCACGGTTTAAGATATCACCTAATTTTTGGGTACTTGGATGACGAATATGACCATATCATTAAGTTTAGAAGAGTGAAAAATATTAGAAATAGCTATTCATATGTTAGAAATGTACATAGTATGCTTGAGTTTTGCTAAAATTAAGCTTTTGAGGGTCTTGAGACACCATGTTGGGAAAGGGGTAAAAACCTGATTTTTAGAGGTTCTTGAGACTAGTCTAACTTTGCCATTGAGTCTAGAAAGTTGAAATTTGTAGGAAACAACTCTTTGTTCATCGAAAAAGGTTTTTGCAATCAAAAGTTATGACTTCAAAAGTCCAAATTTTTGGGCATGAATTGACTCTTCATTTGCTAAAAAAGACTTCCAAAATTAAAAGTTATGATTTTTGAAGTCCAAAATTTTGGGTATGAAAAACGAGACTTTTCAAAAGGTCACTCATCTTGGTACTACTTCAAAACAAGGTGCTTAATGAAAAAATTTTTATTCAACCTACTAATAGTCTATCAAATTGTTTACTTCTTGATTTGATTTCTTTTTTCTCAATTCTCATCAATTGATGAGAAAGTTTGAATTTTTTTGTCAATTAACAAACCGGGATGCATACACCGACTACACTGATGGACACTATTGACAACAAGGGAGGTAGGGAATGGTAGTGCTGGTGGACTAAGGAGGCAAGCACCAATAGCACCAATGGTTATTGTTGGTAACCAATGAGGCAGGGAATGGTAGCACCAATGAACACCTAGGAGGTAGGCACCAACAACACCATCGATCACCATTGGCAACCAAGGAGGCAAGGAATGGCAATGCCCATGGACATTAAGTAGGCAAGCACTAATAGCACTGGTAGTCACCATTGACAACCAAGAAGGTAGGAAATGGTGGCATCGGTGAACATCATAGTTACCGGAAACAGGAAACGGGGCAACGTGACGGCAATGGCAACCTAATGGAAACAGCAAATAATCAGGTTGCGAAAAAGAAACGAGCTTTAAATATAGAACCTTAGTAACTTTAGCAATTTTTATATTTTAGTAAAATTATGTGTATATTTCTTTGTTCATAGAACAACAATTTAAAATGCAATACAATACAATGATTTCTATATATAAAAATTTACAATATNGACATATCAAGTCCAATACATTAGCATGTTAAACTTGTAACATACTTAATATTGTTTATACCATATTGTTACTATTATTTTTCATACGTTTTTTATTTTTACCATCAAACATATTTTCATAATTAGAATCTAGAACTTCCATAGGAAATTCATCATCTCCATCATCCATAGACCCTCCATAATCCCACATTCGATAAGGACCCATTTTGTAATATTGAGAAGATTGAGATAATAACCTAATATTTGAATGAACAAAAACTAAATCTTCAACCTTTGCAGTGCCTAATTTGTTGTGTTTTGTTGAGTGAATAAATGCATCAATTTCTTTCACATGCTGATGCACTGGAAACCTATAATACTAAAAAGAATTAAATTCAAAACTTAATAAAAAAATTCTGCTAAAAAATCTTTGTTACGTAAGCATGAGGATTTTGATTATCTTCTTCCATAATCAATAAGAGTGAAAAAAACCTTTATTAAAAATAAGATAGAAGGATGACCATAGCTTTCTTTGAAAATCCTTTTTTAATAATTGATATTCTAATTTTTCTCCATGCTCTTCTTGCTCTTCAGAAATCAAATCTTCTTCAGATGACATTGATCATATATGCTTGTTATAAAAATTCAAAATATTATTTACAAAGACGATTAAAACAAACCATAAAACAAAAATGTATTTTAAAAATGACCGTTGCAATCATGTTCTTTATAGACAATGTATAACAAAATTTCATCCAAAAATAAAAATAAAAAATAAAGATTATTCAGTCCAATTCAAAAAAATCTTTAATTGTAAATACCACTCAGAGTCTTAAACCAATTAATAAACGCAGATTGACCACTACATGTTAACAATTAAATAAAATCCTCAAAGATGGCAAAGAAGTTCGTACCAGAAATCTATGGATGATTTGGTGAGTGTGCTAATTGTTGCCTAATGTTCTTGTTTAGTTCCAATTTTTAACTTTTCTGGGTCTTCCTATGTTCTCTTATTTTCACTTGAAGAAAATATTCTCAATAATAGAAAGTTGGCAACTTTAATAGGAGAAAGTGCTAACTAGGGATCATAAGAAAGAGTTAAATAATGTTGTAAAAATAGTGCTAAATTATCACTATGCTATTGTTTCTTGTTGGTCTTTGTCTTTTTTACCTTATCCTTAAATAATTTGTTATTTGTTTTATTGTTTTTTTTTTTAAAAGTACTTTATTTATCCTAAAACTAACGGTTATACTTTAAATAACAATTTCTTTATTTTTTAATTACCTTTTTACTTAAAATTTTTATAGTGTAAAATAAATTCTACTACAACTAACCGTTAACCATAACACTATTTCTTTTCTCTTAACACTAAATTCTACTCACTCAGGCTTGTTTTTGCTTTATTTCGTTTTTTATTGTTCAAGTACCAATATCTTTGGCAGCAAAAAAGGTAGTGAACAACATTCTAAATCTTTCATTCTAAATACGAGTTAGAGAGAGAGAGCCTCAGACCAATAATAATCGACGCAGATTTATTACTGCATGTTAATAATCAAATAAAATCCCCACTCACAGAGTCTCAGAACAATAATAAACACAGATTTACCATTGCATGTTAATAATCAAATAAAATTCTCAAAGATGAGCTGAAAATAGTGCAGAACTCTGGTGCCGAGAGATAAATAAGCATAAGGCAAGATCCGAGATTAAATCTATGAATAGAAGGATTTGCTGCCCTCATTGAAATGGGAATAGGAAAAGGCCAAAGACAAGGTTACTATATTAACTTGAAGAGATAAACTTTAAAAATGAGACCCTATTTTACAGAATATGAAATGCAGATTGAACTTTACTATAATAAGAAATTCTGACTCAAAAAAAGAATCTCAAAAAGATCAATGAATAGATAATGTACACAAATGGTCTCTCAATCCACGGTTTAGCCCATTTTGAAGAAGGAGGAGGACTGCTTGTTGCAGAAGCAGAGACTTACCATAGGGATGCAGCGTTCACAACACAGCGATGCAAAAACGGCAGCAATAGCAAAATTAGCAAAATTAGCAGCGTTCACAACATAGGCACCAAATGATTTACCTAAATGTGTTATTTATTGATGTCTTCACCATAGAATAAACTCTAAATTTTTTTCCCTCCATCTTTGCCGTTGCAGACCTGCATTTAGTTGGTGAGAGATACAGTTGTTGACCTGCAGAGCTGGTGAGAGATACAGTTGTTGACCTTACCTGCATTTTGAGAATAAAATCAAAGGAAATGAAACCTGTCAAAAACGTTTCAGCAACGTTTCGCCTACCAAGTGACGGTTACTGTTCATGAGAAACGGCGTTTTGAAACGGGATCCCGTTTCCACAATGAAAAACGCAAAACGTTATGAATCCGTTGCGTTTCTGGCAACATAGGTGGACATCCAAGAGACGAACACCGACAGGACTAGCAATCATTGTCGGCATGTGGGAAGGTAGGGAATGGCAACACCGGTGGACATCGTCGGCAACTAGCTGCCAAAGTTTTCAATAACAGCAGGGGTTAGGACGGCAACAACAAAGGTAGAAAAAACGCAGTGTTGGCGACGACAAAGGCATAGGTGAAAACTTGTGGCAGGAATGACGCAAGTCACATAGAAAACATGTGATGGACAGCACGCAGAACAACACTGAAGATGACGGTTGTCGGCAATGCAGCACAGGGGGACCGTTCTGGTGGGGCTGCATGGTCCCTATACAGCTGCGTGGCCTCTAGGCTACGCAGCCCAGCCCAACCCAACAAAATGTGTGTTGTTTTTTTCTTAATTTGATTGTCCTCAGTGGCAGAGGCAGAGGCTGTAGAGCCACAGGGATGGTGAGTGCGCGAGCGAGGGTGGTGGCTGCGGTGGCGGTGGGAAGCTATGCGCCGGAGATTCATGATTCGGATAAATTTTGACGAACTGTTCCGCGTTCCATTCGAGAATGCGTACAGAAGCGTATTAAATTCGCAATGGATACCTATTTCATAATTTCCAATGAAATTTTATCTAGATTTGTACATCTACATTGAAATGGTCGCCTTGCCTTGCCTCGTATTATTGCCTTTTTAGTTCTTGCGATGTCTGCATTAAAATCTTACATATCTTCTCCTGTTCTGAATCATACCAAAAATTTCATTTCATTGTTAAGTCGCAAGCAAGCAATCAAGGTTCATGGCATCAGCATGAGACGGACCACAGAAAACAAGGGAGTACGAATAAATAAACAAACACACGGAAATCACGAAAGGGCTACTATGGTAACCGAAGGCCGAAGGGGCATCGAAGGGGCAAGTATGGGTCATACTGAAAGTTTTGGACGGGGCGTGCCACGAAAACATTAAATTTGCATGGATTCGCCTGGCTTTGGGAGCGTCAAAGGTTCCGCCATGGCTCACACATTCACGCGTGTTTATTGTTCATTGCTGGTTTTTGCTCTTTTACTCGTATCTCTGCTGAAAAAATGGGTCATGAGTCATGAACATGATGACGGATGGATGCTTGTTCAACTTTTTTAAAAATCTGTTTGCTTTACGGAGCCCACCAGCACACGGACAATGGTCAACTTTCCCCTTCATCATGACTACTGCCTGATGAATACTGCCGATTTTCCAGCCTCTGAAAAGTTTTCGATCATTGTGGGTGAAATGAGTTACTGGCTGTGCCTAGTTTAGTTAAGTCGTGTATTCTTGTAATGCGGTCAACGTGGCCCTACGTAGTCGTTAAACAAAAATATTATATGTTGGCCCTATGGCGCTACTCATTTTATTGCTGTCATTTTGGTTGTTGCAGAAATTATATATGTTTGGTAGCAAATGAATTCAATGCCCCCCCTACCTTTGCAAATTTTCTGTGCAATTTTTAAGCATTAACAATATTTTGGATTTACATTGTACTTGTTGTATATTTTACAATGTATTTTTATGATATATGAGATTTAATTTTTAAAAAATAATATATTTAAATTTTCTCTATCACATCTCCGATCCCCACTTTTTCTTGAGGCACATGTACCCAAACATGTTCAGAATCACGAATCCTNGGTAAGTTTGACATGGTGTTAATAGCACAATATTAAGAGATGGGTGAGAATGATAATCTAGAGGTCATGGGTTCAATCCCAATCTCTAATTCTTCAAATTTTTTAATATTATTATATTCCATCCCTACTCTTGAGCTTGACGGAAAATGACGGGATAAGAGAGGTTCTAGGTTATTCTTAATCCTAAAATTTTAACTTTTATTTAAAATACTAATTAATTATTTCTTTATGTAATTTATTATTGTTGTAGCATGCATATCGAGAACATTAAAACGACAATATGTCTTAAATTGTAAGTTTGATCAGGACAAAATTTGTATTCCTTGGAATAGTCTTGACAAGTACTATATGTTAGGCATAGTTTTAGAGTCTAAAAGCTAAGTTGGATTTTTGAATTTTTAAAGGACTAAAATAGCCTATTTTGCTAAATTGATGTTACTAGGTTGATGTATCATAACATAATGACTTTGAAATAACTTAGATTTGATTACAAATGATATACCAACCCTTGAACACAATGTAATATATATACCTTTACAATTTCACAACTGATGTAGGCTTGTTCTCTCATATCATGATTATACCCTAGCAATGTACTAAAAAGAGGGTTAGGAAAATAAGACATCACAACATTACCTACTAAGTACTAGTTTCCTTAAGGGTCTCATGATAATAATCCTTATTAGTTGAGTAAGAATGAGATAATCTTATGGGTAGGTTGACCTCCTTAAACTTACCAATATGTAGGTCTTAGGTAAGGTGAGTAGTGCCAACTTACAATGGTAAGGTGAGGTTAGGTTCTTAGAAGACTATGTTTCAAACAAGACAAGATCAGCTCAAGCCCTGGTTACTAACCTTCTAGAAGGAACTAAACAATCACCTTAATCAATTAAAATTCTAATATTAGTATAAGATGGGTAGGAGTTATCTTGATTGGTGTATTCTTATCTTACCAACATCTTTTCCAATTGATGTATGTTGTTGAGGCATAATTGGATCTCATGATCCTTAAAATAATCTTGTTGGCTAGTGAGGTCTATCTTAAACATGATATGGGTTCATGTTTTCTTTATAAATGTGTGGTCTAGACTTTGTTGTCTATGAAAATCATTGGAAGGATATCTTATGGCTTACATGGATCACCCCGAATATAAGGTGCATCTAGTAGTTGTTGTGATTCTCCTTGGATCATGGCTCATGGTTCTCCCTAGGGTAGGACTCCATGGTTCATCATCGGATTGTAGTCGACTCTTGACTCTAATTGGCCTTTGGATCATGGTTTGCTTTAATACCAAATGTGACATCTCATTCTCAAATGCCATGACAAATATTATTTGACATTATGCGTAAAGAAAATAAGAAGGAAAATGTAAAAGGAAAAAGAAAATAATGCTTTATTGATGTAAAATAGTGTATTTGGATCATGCTCTAGGTATTCCTTGGGGTTATCTTCCTTTGGCATCTATCCCTTAGAGGCTATCCAGCACTGCTACCATGGTTAGTAATAAAACCTATTTTTGATGAGCCATGATATTATATCTATGATATCACATCTACAATATCATATCTACAACATCCTAGTTCTACATACGTCATCGTTGAGGCAATGTAGTGGGTCCTGGTCACCCTTATAAATACCAAAACTTGGTCGTATCAAACAAAGGAACTTTCATTCCAACCTTAGCAAAACTTTTTGCAGTTTGTTTTTGTAGTTTACACTTAGTGATAGAGTGAATGCCTGCAATGTGGTGTTGAATAGTTAAAAAAAATATTTATTCAAGTGGATTGTACTTGAACACAATTCATGAACAGCAATAAAGATCAAGATTGTTAACCACCATTGCAATGTCCACTTAGTTTCTTTGTTTTACTTAGCTAATATTTTTACTTGGTTTCATTTTCATTTCTTCAATATACTTTAGCATAGTTCTTTATATTTCTCAAGCACTCTTTTCCATGTTCATTAGTGAGGAAAAATAAGTATGACTATTTTTGAGCATTTACGTGTAATAGTTTGGTAATCCCAGTAGTGTTATTTCTTTGTTCACCCAATAGCATAACACTTGATAACCTAGTGATGGCTACATGAGCCCAAGACATGTACAACAAGCCAAAAATAGTTGCTCATCGCTATAGGATAGAATAGACTTGCATTTCTGTTATCACTTAAATTTAGATTTTATTCTCACCTTCATTATGTTTGACTTAGAAGTAACATGAGCCAACAATATCAAGATATCATATGCCTCACTCAAAGTTAAACCATACACTTGCACTTCACTAAATTGAAGTGAGAAGACAATGATCACAAATTGATTATCAAGTTCTAGCATGCTTACATTGTCCATCCATGGATTATGATCTGCTCATGCATGCTTACTTGTGACTTGTATGGTGAAGTGTTGGGATATCCTACCACTCATCATTGGCACTTTTGTTGAGGATGTATCAATGTTTTCTTAAGTAGATGATATTATAGAGTTGTATTAAGAATCATAAATTTCACCTCCACATTTTTAATCAATCTTTTTTAACATACACACACACTTAAGAATGCCTAACATATAACATGTGATGAGCAACAAGCAATCCATATGCCCAACCATATGAATCACTAGCATTCACTAAGAGATCCAATCAAATTCCATAGACTTTAGCTCTCTAAGTACACTAGGTCTAGGTAGCAAATCTAATNCATTCACAAGTGAAACTGAGAAGACAACAATCACATCTATTAGATTTGCTACCTAGACCTAGTGTACTTAGAGAGCTAAAGTCTATGGAATTTGATTGGATCTCTTAGTGAATGCTAGTGATTCATATGGTTGGGCATATGGATTGCTTGTTGCTCATCACATGTTATATNCGTACACATCCAGAACACGTTTCAATGCTACTAGGTTAGCAAGCATTAAGCGCTACTAGGACTACCAAGCATTAATCGTATGCTTGAGATGGTCATACTTATGTGTAGTAAGTAATCGAAGTTAATTAATTAATTAAATGCATTAAAGTAAATTGTATGAATAATAAATGCGTTAAGTAAACATTAAGCTAATTCAAAGTCTTGTAAGGTTTATGAAGAAAGCTCTTCTTTATTGCCAATCACATCGAGATGCTTTGATACATCAATGCTTGAATAAAAATTCATACACTTCTACTCCTACTGCAGGCACTTAGAAAATATTCTAACTCTCAAAAGAACAAACTACAAGGGCTTCACTATGATATTAATGAATGGATACCATAAATGCGACAATTGTACGCACATTTATAGGTAAGATAGGGTGTCAAGTTGACAAGTGCCCATTGATGTAGTAAACACTATGTTGATGGGATCGTGTCAATAGATTCCCATCAACGTGGTCGATGCACAACTCATCATACCTCCACAATTAAATGAAAACTCATCCTCAAGTGAACAAACGGATGAACAATTTCTTTACAAAATTTTGAAAAGGTATAGGATTATTGATAAATACACTAACACAAACAAACACACATAGATGCTAAGTGCCCCAAGTGTACAAATCAACAACTTTTACAAAATTTGGTGTTCATGACAAAAAAATTGAACATCATGTTTGATGAGCTGCGATATTGCGTACGTGATATCACATCCATGATATTGTGTTGGCGCCTGCGATATCACATACGCGATATCGTGGCCCATCGTCATGTCTATAAATAAGAGCCGACTTTCCCTTGTTCACTCATCTAGAGTTAGCCCTTAGCCAAACTATAGTAGTTTTGCCATTCCAAAGTTAGAATAATTTCCATGTGCCCGTAGTAGGAGTCTCAAAGTGAACGGATCTTTATTTGAGCAAATTGTACCTGAGCACACATTTGTGTATGGCATTAAAGACGAACTTTCTGATAAACCTTGCAGCATATGGACTAAGCTAAATAGGACTTAATTATTGTTAAATGTTTAAATGCTTTCCTAGATAGTTAATCTCTCTCAACCCTTAACTCTCCTAGTTAAGTGCATTCAGTACGATCACTTCAAGCACATGTGTAACACTTGGTAACCAAATAACAAGTAGCGTTTGGTAATCCTAGTAGCGTTGCACTAGTTTA
>MNCI01013045.1:238436-282714 GCA_015680685.1 Gnetum montanum
GATTGATTAACCTTAAGTGTTCCATTATGGTGCGTAAGCACTTAGTCCTTGGAGTTCGACTGGATCACACATGAGACGCTCGTATTCATATGGTTGAGTGTAGGGTACCTCGCCACTCATCATTGGCACCATTGCCAGGGACTTAGTTGTTTGTATGCTACGTAGAACATAGGAGATCATTCATATCATTGGGACACTTAAACGAACCCTTAGGGTTGATCAAAAGAAAAATAAGATAACGGTAAATAGCACACCGAACAAGACTAAAATGTCTTATTCTTCATACAAAAGCATTTCACTGCCTAGGAATAACACAAGAGACAGTCGACGGTACAACACACATAATCAAGAACTGCCAGTTCCTCAACAAGTTTGTGTGGTATATATTCATCACGATGAATATGTGCCTGACTTTACTTTTATTCTCCATCAAGATGAACAACTACATTGGAGAGGCTTGGAGGGTAACATAGTGTTGCCCCTAGACCGAGCAGTCCCCAACATGCTCCTTCGTGCTCTTGCATGAATAGGCATGTCATAATTATACGCAAAGTACATTGCATGTGATTACAACACAAGGGACTACCATCCCACAGAAGTGCAACATCAATGGGACTTGCGACGGGAGAGTTACCACACATCATTGAAGGGTAAAGGCCCCCATAATGCTCCACCTGTCTTAAGAGAAATTGAGGGTGGTGAACCTATTTCCACAAGTTCTCCACAAAACGATGTTCCCTCTCCTAACAATGGTGAGGAGGTGGTGTATCAGAACCTTCACTCCACGATTCACAATCCTGGTTATGGTCCCCATGAGCACCAAGTGTTCAACGAGGAAACACAAACACATGATAAGGGCAGGCATTCTGATCGTCATCACAATCAAGGTCGGGACCACCAAAGAGAAGGTAGGAAACATCTTCATGGTGATGGTTCTCCTTCTTCTTCACCTTCATCATCACATTCACCCTCTCCTTCAGTATCAAGATGCAATCATAAGGAACCTAACCATGAGGATAAGGGTAAATAGAGTGAGAAACCTCAACAAGAGAGTTAAGAGCGAGGATGAGGGCACTTTAGAGAATCACAACATGGAAGAAAGGAAAGTAGGGAACCACGTAGACATCATAGATGCTATCAGAGAAATGACCACGAAGAACCCCTACTTGCAACCCGAAACATGTTAGACATCATGGAGGTTGTAAGAATTCCTACAAGGCACCAGAAAGATAGCAGGATTAAGAGATTAGACATGAATAATATCCCACGATTTGAGGGGGGATACAACGCTAATCCTCAAAACCATTTACAAGCATTTCATGATGCATGTGCCTTGTATAACATTAAGAATGAATGGAAAAAGCTAAAGTTATTCCCAAGGACACTAGTAAAAGAAGCGGAAAGCTGGTACCGGTCCTTAGAACCGGAATCCATTCAAAGGTGGAGTACGATGCTAGAACTGTTTAATGATAAGTATCAAACATACTCCCAAGTATCCAACCTATGAAAGCAAATCCAAGGATGGAAGCAGGAAACTCATGAACCCTTGGATGTTGCCATGGGCTAATACTATGCACTGTTACATCGTTGCCCGGGCCATGGTTACCAACAGCAGGATCAACTACGTCATTTTGTAGATGAACTTAGGCATGAAACCAGGAGAACCCTTGGAATGTATGCCCAAGGGAGATTATCAGAGCTTAGGTCCCATCAGGTTCATAGATTGTTGGAGCAAGTAGCTAAGGAATAAGGAGAGCTATGTAAGACAGAAAGTGTGTAAGAGTACAACTGTGATCCTTCCCTCCGAAAAAGGGGAGTGAGATTCTGTGAGGAGGAGGAAGAGTCACCACTTGAAGAGATGGTGAATACGAAAACCTTGCTGCTCCAAAAATTAACAACAGAAGTGTCGGCAAAGGTAGATCAAATGTGGGACTCCTTAGATAGTAGATTTGAAACCATTCTCAAAATCGTAGAAGAGTCTAAGGAGCGAGGTAGTGACTATGATAAAAAAAAAAAGAGGGATTTGGACCATGCACATAACAAAGGTAAGGGTAAAATGGTCATCACTGAAGAGGTTGTGGATTCTGATACAAACAATGACTATGGATGTGAGATATACCAGTATGATCATCCTAAGGGTTGTTTCCTAGTAATCTCACATCTGCAAGAGTCTGGGGTATATGCACTTAATCCACAACTTAACAAACGGCAAGCACCCCGACAGTTACCGTATCCTCAAGGTAACCCAAGGCAGTTCCACCAACCATTAATGTATTACCCAAGTGGAACTCTGCTACAACCTATTGAGCAACACCAGCAATGGAAATACCCACAGTTATGGGGGATGTCACCGCCAAGGCAAAAATACGCTTACCGGTAACCAGATCCATATGGCTACTACGTGCAGCAGTCGATCTCTTCATGTGACTCTGTTGGTCACGTGACTCCACAACGTCACTACCAAGCTTGGGAGTATTATAGGACTCCTTCTCCTGGGAGAGACACACCACATACATACCACCCTCCAAATCCATCTGCAACTCTTACACTAATAGCTCCGTTACCACCCGCTCCAACGATGCAAGGGGAACTCCCCACTCAACCACAGCAACACAATGCTATGAGAGCTATAAACCTTCAACCCACTACTGGTTCTGACAATCACACAAAGAGAAGACCTCTCTTTAGAACCAACAGTCCAAACAAGCTATCACAACCACAAGTGGTTGAGCCTCTGAACGCTCCTCCATCAAATAGGGCTTCAGAGCTCCCTTCAAACCAAAAAAAAGCTTAACGCACACAGTTGTGTTAACACATACCGTCATTGACTGGATTAAGGAGGGCCACCTTCCTAGAAAATTCTCTAATCCTGGAAGTCCTTTAATTTATCTCCAAGTTGCTAGAAATGAACCATGTAAAGCTCTTCTGGACTCAGGTTCCAGAGTCAACTTAATATCACAAGAGATGTATAATGCTTGGAACCTACCTCCACTTAAGAAGAGCAATATTCGCTTAGAGTTGGTTGACCAGTCCGTCACTGTTCCCTTGGGACTGGTGGAGGACATCATGACCACTGTGTGTGGTTGGTCATACCCAACTGATTTGCTAGTGATATAAGTAAACAATGACAAAGGGGACTTCCCAATAATAATAGGAAGGGCATGGCTAAGTACCATAAATGCATTCCTAGGAATCTGCGATCTTTCCCTAGAAATATTTAAGGAAAAAAATTTTGGAAAGATCGAGAGTAAGAAAGTTCTATGCATCACATACAGTGATACAGGGTGTGATTGCATACAGGAATGTTCAACATTTCCTACATGCAACCGATGTGCTCAAGAAATTAACATACACAAGTGCCTGTATGTAGCAACCACACAATAAGAGAACACCCAATGGTTGATAGCTAATCAAGAGAGAAACTCACCAACATGCATGGAACTAACTGGGGGACCAACTTGTGCCCACGTACAAGACATAGATGCACTAGAGCAAGAGTGTTGCCAACTTCCAACCCTTAACTTAAAAACATCAATTGGAGGAAGTTAAAAACTCCTAAAAAATTCAAGAAAATGCTCTAATAGGAGAATACTAGTCGATGTGCAACCAACCAAACCTTACCATGAATCTAGAATGGTCAATGCACCTAACACATCGGAGATAGGATGACCTCACTCATTATTTTGGATCTTCCCCTTCCAACTTAGTCATGGGGGAGATGTCCACCTATGCTGATCAATCAAGGCCCTCAGTTTCTTTTTAAGTTTTTTTTTTTACAAATTTTTGTTCTACACATTTTTGTTTTACAAATTTCTTTAACTTTTCTTGTTTTTGTCTTGCAAGATCATTCATACTTCTTCATTTATTTATGTGTTTATTTATTTTTTTTTGTTAAGTTTTTCACTTAATAAGTGCTCCTAAAGATGGTATGAACTGTATTCCATTGATTGCTAATGTTTGGTTTTTACCTTTGAGTTATGATGTTGACACTAAGGTATGGTTCTTTTGGTATAATAGGCAATGAGTCCACGTCATCCATGCATCCATGAATTTCTATGGTCTCTCTTGGCTTGGAACTATANCCTTAAACCAACCACAACCAGTGACTTCGCATTAATACATTTGGCCAATCCATCCTCGTGAAGTAACAAGAATGCTTCCGCCAAAGAGTCACCACCATTCCGACGAAAGGAGAAAGTAGAAAGCGAGAAAGGGCCTTAGTTAGAAGGAACATTTTTATTTAGTTCCATAACNNNCTTTCTCCTTTCGTTGGAATGGTGGTGACTCTTTGGCGGAAGCATTCTTGTTACTTCACGAGGATGGATTGGCCAAATGTATTAATGCGAAGTCACTGGTTGTGGTTGGTTTAAGGCTAGATTTGGAATAAGATATACTAAGTCACATTAACCATTAACACACAAGGGGCTGCACACCACCTTGTTCTTGAAACTCCATTCCATTCTTTTCTTCCATCCTTCTTTCCCCATTTTGCACCTCATTGT
Organism: Gnetum montanum; assembly: GCA_015680685.1. Lineage (NCBI taxonomy): Eukaryota > Viridiplantae > Streptophyta > Gnetopsida > Gnetales > Gnetaceae > Gnetum > Gnetum montanum. The sequence goes on from MNCI01013045.1 coordinate 242,939, forward strand.
CGGTTGTATCAATAGTCTATATCTTGGTTGATGCATTGTTTTCTTTTTTAAGTAAATTCTTATGGTTAAGACTTTAACTCTTACTTCCAAATGACATTTCTAGGGCCTGCGGACTCTTTGAATGTGGGATTGTCAGGGCATTAAGGGCATGAGCCTAGTTTGGAGAGGACCCACTGGCATTCCTATTTGGTGCATCCATTAATTTCTTTCCCTTAAACATTTCCACAATCACCATTTATTTTGTTCATCTCCATCTTTGACATCCATTTTATCAGCGTTGTCGTTGCTTCTTTTTCTCCATCTTTCTTATTCCTTATCCTTTTCCATTCTCTCGCTACCGAAGGTTTTCTCTTAGTCATGGGGGTCCTGGTCCAATTTTTTTAATTTTTTCTTAACCCCTACACCTCAGATAGTCACCAATAGTATATCTCCAGATCCACATTAGCCATATCACAACTCAACCAATGGACCTTACAGTGAGGCAAGGTATTAACTACATTGTGATTCATTTACCCTTGCTAATATAAGACTATGTTGTGTGTGTAGATGACAGTCATACAACAATGGATTGGATCTGGAGGAAACACTTGGAATGGACTGGTGCTAGAGCAGTTATGCAAGGAACAAGATTGATGACGCGCTTATGGATGAACAATGGAAGGTGCAATCTTGGCGTCAGCAGCAACAGACTTCTTCTTTTCTCTCTCTCTCTCTTCTCTCTTCTCTCTCAGCTACCAAATAAGGCTGGATGTCAAATGTGTTTAGTGTTCACTCTTGTTGTCATGAATACTAATTTTGTCATGTATTGTAATGATGATCCGTTCACATGTCACCCCATTCACCGTTAGTGTCATTCAAGTCAATAATCCCATACATTTCCAATATTTTGTAAGGAACTCGAAGATGAGTTTTCATTCAATCATGGGGGTATGATGAGCCGTGATATCACGTATGTGATACTGCATCTGCAATATCGCGTCGGCCCCTACGATATCGCGTACACGATATCACAGCCCGCCATCATGTCTATAAATAAGAGGTAGCTTTTCCTTGTTCACTCATCTAGAGTTAGCCTTTAGCCAAACTATAGTAGTTTTACCATTCCAAAGTTAGAATAATTTCCATGTGCCTGTAGTAGGAGTCTCAAAGTGAACAGATCTTTATTCGAGCAAATTGTACCTGAGCACACATTTGTGTATGGCAATAAAGACGAACTTTCTGATAAACCTTGCAGCATATGGACTAAGCTAAATAGGACTTAATTATTGTTAAATTTTTAAATGCTTTCCTAGATAATTAATCTCTCTCAACCCTTGACTCTCCTAATTAAGTGCATTTAGTACAACCGCTTCAAGCACATGTGTAACGCTTGGTAACCCAGTAATGAGTAGCGTTTGGTAATCCTAGTAGCATTGCACTAGTTTAGGGTGTGTGCAGAAAGTGGGAATGGATACTAATGCTAGGACAATTAGAACTTAGTTAGCAAATAGTTAATGAAAGTTAGTCACTTAGTCTCTTCACCCTTCCCTACTAGCATAGGCGTTAAAAAGATAAAAGTTATAAAAATCACATACCTCAAACTTACTTAACCATACAATTGTGACAATACAAGTAAGTTTGGGAGGACAATGATTGATTAACCTTAAGTGTTCCATTATGGTGCGTAAGCACTTAGTCCTTGGAGTTCGACTAGATTGCGTGTGAGGCACTCGTATTCGTATGGTTGAGTGTAGGGGTAGCTCATCACTCATTAATGACAAAAATTGATAGCACAACTCCTCTAACATCTTGAAGATAGGAAGAGAAATCAAATAGTCTTAGGTGTTGGAGGTTCCTAAGGTGCCAAGGAACCTTCTCTTACCTCCAATGCACATGGATGTTGTGGTTAAGGCTATGGTTGTGGTTGTTTAGTTGCAACTACGATTGTTAGTGGAAGACAAAAAGCATCTAGCAATGCTTTCATCTTCTCATTCTTACTCTAGGAATCGTAGACAATCCATACAGCATCACCAATGTTGGCTGGTATGAGAATATCCCATGGACAGGGCATTACAGGGAATAGGTCCTTCACATTGATGAACTAAGCTATGAATTGCTTCCATTCAACATCAAACACTTTAACAGTATTCTACAGTTCATGGTTGTCATTCATCTGTTAGGCCAGGTTCTTAGTTATGGATCCCTTATCAGGGAAGCGCTTCCTAAGAACATTGAGTTCAATGTTTGCCATTTCAAGTTTTTTCTTTGTCTCCTTATGGTGCTTGAACTTGGCCTCGTACAACAAGTACAAGTTGGCCATCTACTTTTCCAAATCTAACCTCAGCCTTCTAGCAATCAGCATTGTCAAGTTTGCATGACAGAGGTTGGAAAGCCCCATGTATTTTACCATTTCCTTGATCTACAGCTCATTGAGGTGGATTTCAACTTTGTTGTATGCGTTCAACCTATCAAAGATAGGCTATCACAAATTACCTCCTTGTTGGAGCTACTAGGGGGCTTCATTCACCTTCACCTTTTCTAGTTTCATTTCTTTTTCATTGATCTCCTTCTACAAGTTGACCTAGTTCCTATAATGATTTTTAATCCTTTCAAATTTAAGGGCCTCATTTTTCTAGGTAGCAATTTCAATTGTAGACCTCTAGTGAAGGGCACAAACCTCCTCCATTGAGAGATTATGATTCTCTACTACCAACCTCCTTAGGTCCATTGTCACCTTGGAAAGCTACTTCTACTATTGTCTCATCTCATATATTCAAACATTTTCTCTCTTTGGAACTCGATAGTATGCAGGTGATGATTATCCTTGGTTAGATTTACATTTTTTTAGTGAACCTCTAATAAGTCCTTTTGAATGTTGTAAATGGTGGCAACAGCTAAGGACCAGTCAAAGATCGTAGACTCCTTTGCGTACTCAACCTCTTGAAGTTTGGACTAAAGTTGCTAAAAATCTTCATCTCTAGACACTACTTGGCTTAGTACTATGGGATCAGCAAGGTAGGCTCTAGGTTCTGTAACCTTCACAAATAAGCATTGATTCTTAGCTTTGGCTATTTCAAGTTGAGCCTCTATGATGATGCACTTGCCCTTTGCCTCCAATAGCATCGATTGGGTAGTAGTGATGTCATCTAGAAGGTCAAAGATCTCTAGAATTGATTGTTGGATTCCCACCGATTGTTCCAGCAACTCCTTGTGCTAGGTTGCGTTAAACCTCCCACTTTCCATTCTTGTGAATGTTTGCACATCTCTGAGCATAACACTATTCAGTATAGATGCTGCAAGAACATTCAGGGCTTCACCCACCCTATCTACCACCACCTCAACTATCGTTTCTTACCTTTGGTGCTGCATCACAAGATAGTTGTCCCCTCACCTTCCTCCAAGCATACTAAGAAGGTAGCAGCATTTCCAAAGACTTTTGGGAATTGTTTTTGTCCTAGAATTTACACCATTACCTCTTGGGCACTAGATTTAAGCACATGGGCCCCTACATTATTTGGGCAAAGAAAGTTGGCGTTGTTCCTCCAATCAGCTTATTGTACAGGTTACCTTGTTTAAATGGCTCAAGGTTGGTCAATATATAAATGAATCACCACTTAGGCTAGCTTGTTGCTATTGTAAGAGATGTTCTCAGAGCTTTTGCATGCACTTCATGGCAACACATGCCTCTGACATTATTTCATGAGTGGGTGGTGGTGGTGGTTACTTCTCTTCTTGAACTACCTTGCTAGGCACTTTATCTTTCATCATCTCTTCCCAAGAAGTGATAGGGTCATGATGAAGAATATCATTTGAATAGTAGGCTATTCCTTCCCTTTTTCACAATTTTCAAATTAAGCATGGAAAGGGAAGTGCCTTCCTCCCATGTTCATTCTCTTTGAAGTGCTACTCTATCTCAAGATAGATTAGTTGTCGAAGGTTGACATAGAATCTCCTGCTCAAAGTAATGCATGCATGAGTAGAAAAGGCAGTTACCTTGCTTGGCCTCACCATCAGACTAAGGTGAACGGTTGTGACCTTAAAGTATGCTCATTCTACTATTGTGAGCGGATCATACTCCTTGTAGTCAATTCCATAGCACCAATGGATCCATTCTTTTTTCACACTTGGATTTGTCTACATTGGAATCTCCACCAAGGTTACCCCAATTTCATGCAACCCAAGGGCTTGAGAGATGACTCCATTGAGTAGGACATAGTAATGTCCTTGATCTTCACTATGACATCAGGTTGCCTGTTGCTTCAAAAAAGATATGTCTCTCCCATGTACCAATGCCTACTGAAGTGAAGATGGGCCACATGAGAAAGTTCTAAAGTTGAGTTTTGACATCTAGTGGAGCAAACTCCATGATGTAGAGGTGCTTGACGAAATCATCATGTGGAGCCGAGGTGAAGTCAAGCAAATATATAGTCTCTGAAAGCCAAGTGCTTCGGCCCAACATGTGGCTGAAATATGGGATCATGGAAGTAGTAAACCAATCAGTTAGCATTGAAGTTTGTATGCAAAGCTCAGGAAGCATCATGATTCCTATCATCTACCCGAACGTTCTACAAAACAATGGGCTTGTAAGAGAGAGCCACTTTGTGAACAAGTTTTGATGCAAACTATGGCAACAAATGAAAAGCAAACAATCTGTCCCTATCTTTGCCAGCGTTGCGGCCATGGCTAGATAGACCAAAGTCGACTTGCAAGGGGGCACGACACATTGAGCCACTAAGATGGAGTTTGTAGTAGACATCTTTGGGTTCATGGAGATGACGTTGGTGCAGCCCACCAAGGGTGGCTACACTAAAGGCTATGGGGATGATGAGGATGAAAACGTCACTTTTTTCTTCCTTCTTCAGTTGGTATGTGTTATTCTTTGTGTGTTTTGTTTGGATTATTTGCATATGGTCAATTTTGTCATTTGGTGTTGTGCTAGACATGCAAACCTTTTTTTTTTCTTTTTTCTTTTTTTAACTTTGATGTCTTTACTATTTTTGGCTATGAATGTTGTGGTAAAAAGTTTGGTTCATTATGATGGTTTCACTCTTGTGTACCTCATGTTGGTAGTTCCTTGTATACCATTACATGCATAATATTATAGTTATTATAAGATAGTAAAAAAAGTTTATATATATACACACACAAGAAAAGCGCTTGTTATTCTCTATTTTCTTCTAGNTTTCACTTTTGTTGTTTTGTGTGCAAGTTCAATAGGAGGGGAAGAGTTAAAAGTTGAGGCAATAGGCCAGAGGAAGGAAGATTAGAACTGATAAAACCCTTCCCAAGGGTGTGGTGGGGAAAGAAAAAAGAGGGGCAAATCCCAAAAACCCTTTCTCTAATAACTTTACCGAACCAATCTTGGAGGTGCTTCCTGAAGGAGTTCGATAAGGAGTTGTTAACGAATTTGAAAGCCAAAAGGTGCAAACTTGTGAGAGAAGGTATGCTTCCTAGAGACACAAACAAACAAACTTGAACAAAAAGCTATCCATTTAGCCTATCAGATTCAATGCTCAATATTGAGTAAATCTTTTGGTAAAATCTTTTGTTTGTTATTCCTACAACTAAGACCTTTAATCTTTGTTGTATGATAAATGTTTTAATCAAAGCCTTTGTTTGTATTTAGAGTTTATGGGTTCTTGATTACTTTAAAACTTTCATTTTCCAAGATTGTTAATGAACAATCATTTAATTTAAATTTACTTCTTAAGGTTACCAATTTAGACAATTATTTTGTTTAAATTTCCTTATTCACATTATTAGCATCATTGGATTTATATCTGTTAAATCACGACGTTATCAGCTAAAACTATTCCTAAGTTTCCATACCTATACACTAAAGGCTCCCTAGTTAATGGTCTCTTAAAGCAAGTTTTTCATTTGTGTTGCTATGTGACCAAAACTTAATTGAACATGGTCATTGGTACTAGAGGCCTAAACCAACTAAAACACTCAAACATAAACACACACGTTTATAGCTGAAAATTAAAAAAAAAAAAAAACCGTGTCAAGGAGACACAAACACCCATGTTTGATTATAGATACATTATAAAGTTATTGCAAATGCTTGGGTTAACACATGAGAATTTATGTATAGATATAAAAAATTAGGATATGCGTTAATCATAAAGTCGAATTTACACACTAACAAAATATCCTTTCCGGTAATTCTCATTTTGCGTGATCTGAAATTGTGGTATACTCATTTTGCATCATCTGAAGTTGTAGTAACAGTATCAATTTCATCAGTTTACGCAGACGCAAAAAGAAGGATGCCAAAAAGGAAATCTGTGCTGACGCAAGTATCTTTCTCATTTGATTGCTCATTAACTTATATTCAGCATATAAAAGGATCGTGGCCCCTTTTTATGTATTGAATCCATAAGAATACTGCTCTCAAAATTTACGTCAATGTTATGGATTGCTTTTACTAATTGTAAACTGATTTATTACAAGAAGGGGAAAACCAATAGAAAATCTACCAACTTAAAATTGTTGGCTATCAATGTAAATACCAAATACTAATTTACAGTACCCAATGCTGAGGCGATAGCAGGAGGAACTGCTGCAACCGTTTTGTGTTTGGATCTTTCGTCCACCAATCAATATGCAGAGACTTACGGTTCCCGACTTAATCCCTGCTAGGAGTTTTAATATCATGTTTCCTTCCCTGCGTGCATCCCAGTTAAAACTTGTACTTCTTTTTCAACAGATTGACGGCTTCTTGCTGCAAAGTACCGAACATTTTTCGTTATGTGCTCAAAATTGTAAACTACATTCCAAATATTTTTAACAAATTTAATTAAACATATTAATTTTAATTTCTTTCTTTTTGCTTTTTAAATAATCTATGCATCCATTTAAAGAGATGGATATATATATGTTTAAGAACCTTTTATAAGTTGCATTATTTTTTATCATGATAATAATAGGTTAATTTCAAGTTTATATTCTGCTAGTTCAAAGATACAAGGAAATTCAAATTATTTTTTAAATATGGTAACATTACAGCAGTCAATGCTAGGATACAGTTACAATTAGAGTATGAAGTATAGAGACTTATATGATTTTAGAATATACCAGAAACCAAAAGGCATAATATAGGAATCAAAATTATTAAAATTTGAAATTACTGAAAAATGTTATAGCTTTAGATTATGGAGCCTTAAAATTATAGAAGGCATTAGAACATCCATGTGCACTGGCATAATCAAAATTATATCTTAAAAAATTGATATAGGTGTTAAAGTGTAAGGTTTAGTTGATGAATTCAAAGCAGATTCAAATATTCTACTGTTAAATGCTGAAGCAATTTGTTAATTAACTTAAAAGTAAAAATGAATGTTGAAAAGAAGCACATTTTATCATTCATGAATAGTATAAAAACAACTGGATGATATAATATTACTGTACCTTATGGAAAAATGTATTTACATTATTTAGAATGTTGATTGTATGATGAATGTCAAAGCGTTAATTTAGGTTTCTGAAATAGCATTATGCTTTAGAGCCTTTAGGACTATCTAGGTTAGTGGTATCATGATTATAAGTCATTTTTATAGGTTGTATTAATGCATAGTAAAAGAACTAAATAATAAACCATGTATACACCTTATCAATTTTACATTAATTGCATAACATTTACAAACTAAAATAAGGGACTAAAATGTATACTTGAGAGGTAGGTAGGCAAAAGTCACGATCATACTATTATTGTTGGCTATAATCAAGGTTAGAATTTAACAAACTCACTATGTGTTCTATGAAAACATTTCAAACTATAAAATGGCACCAAGCACCATAACAAATAGGTGCAATAAGAGTGAATAAGCATCTGGTAACCGAGTTGCAATTTCATTAAATTTTGTTAAGTTATTTACAACTAAGGTAAAACAACTTGCAAACAACTTGCAATCATCAATAAATCTGATTAGAGATTATCAACTAAAAGGCTCCTACAAACTAAATTACAAAGCTTATATAAATAGAATATATAAGTAAAATTGAAGCATTATAACAAACATATATTAACATGAACATGTAAATGGTGAAGCTAGACTGTAAGATATAAAATATGGTTTTGTTTTGTTGAGAATGGTGAACAAATGCTTAGCCCTTCTAAATGTTAAACTTTGATTTAGCTACCATACTAGTCGGTTAAAGCCATTGCCATATTACACTGAACAGCCCAACCGCTAGAGCAGACCGTAACGGTAAATTATATTAACTAAAAATTCAAAATTGTTGAGGATTTGAGTTACCATGAAACACAGCAGAATGCAACCGGCCGCTCCCGGAAATAAAACGTACCACCACTTGAGCCTGTGGAAAGCTGGTCCGTCAATGAAAAGAAGAGGTAGGCCAGCAGCTGTGAAACGTAACCCACACACAGATTTATATAATTAAGCATTGCAACAGAGAGATGGATGTGGCATATTTAAGTATTTAACCCTAGCAAAGAAAATAAAAAGACACAGATAATAATGAAACCAGGCGGGTGAAGGGAGCCTGTGTAGATCATGAAGGCGAGCGAGGCAGCCAATGCAAAACTTCTGGCTATCCAGCCGGGCCCAAAAATTGCCAGCGCTATTACTCCTGTTGCTGCACATCCTAGGTGGGATACGAACATGTTGTATTTCTGCATACCCACCAAACATTAGTGGAAAATGACATGTTTTTTAACTTTCTTTCTTGCCTAATTTTGGCGTACAATACATGTAAATTGATAAAATCCGTGTGTTTCTTTTTTAGTTTCTTTTTAGCTTCATGGCCTAGGCACCCCAGGCGAGTAGTTTGCTTGTTCTGCAGTGATGAGGACTTTGAAAACTTAATTATGGCAATTTGGAGATTAAGGAAACTATTTGGAAAATTTATTCATGGCTTAAACCGAGACGGTTGGTGTTGATAGGGCCAGGAATTAGGCACCAGACTTCAACAACAGTGGCTTGCATTAGAGGTAACGAGTTATGTTCTACAGGAACACAGTGAATACGAGATGGGATCAAGCCAAAATGATAGTCCAAGACAACCAAACCTTAAAAACAAAAGAAGTCATGTCAATCCATTCTGACGGCCAAAATTTCTAAGCAAGAAAGCCTCTAATTTAAATCTAACAGGGACGTTATGCAAATTCAAATTGCCATTGCCTTGCTTGCGTGAGATGTTCCTTCATGAAGATAAAAGACCGCGAGTCATAACTAAATTTTGTGTTAGATAATCACTGTGCCTAAAAATCTAACACGTGATATCACATAATTATCCAGGTTTTTAACAGCAGTACACCTAGACGAAAGAAGGAAGTTCTTCACTCTCATCTCACAGATGTCGCCAACAAAATTATTCAGCAACTGGGGAGATTTCGAGCTTCCAATCTAAACACAAAACGCTTTCAAATTCATACAAATTAAAGCGAGAGCGGTACCTGTGCGGCAGGCGTGGTGGGAGCAGCAAACAGTACGGCACACACAGCGCCGAAGGGGGCGATTGTTAGGCGGAGACCCTGAGCAGCAATGAGCCTGTCAATGGCCTCCATGATTCCCATCGCCATGAACGCACCTGCAACCAACAAATTTTTGCAGAAACACCAACGCGGCAACCCATAAATCAGTAGCAATAGCAGGAAATAAAATAAAACATAAAAAACAAATAGCAGAGACATAAATGGACCTGCTGCAGGCCACACCACATCGCTCAGAGGAGTCGTCGGAGACCGGAGTCCGGAATTGTCTGAGAGGAACCCAGCGCCGGAATCCGCACCTGCTGTCGCAAAAACGCCGAAACTTCTGCATTTGCGCCTCACTTTTCTAACAAATTGGGTCTGTATGTGATTCACAGAAGCTGCCGGACTTCGCCATTTTTTGGGCAGACACGAGTCAGAGACCGGCGCAGCACAGAATCTGACGGTATCTGCAGGAATCGGACGCAGAGGCACAAAATCCAGCGCCGCTGGTGTGGCCGTAGAAGTAGCAGCAGTGATTGTCATCATTTTAGAGGCTCTGCAAATGTTTTTTCGGCCACAGTTCTTATTGGGGGGCCTCAACATTAGTATCAGATTGTTGCAATTTTTCGGTGACAGTTCTTCTCGGGCAGTTCAAAATTCGTACCAGACAGATTGTTGCAAGAATCGAAAAGAATATGACCCTTGGAAAGCAGTTTGGGGTATAATGGCCTTCCGTGGTAGCCAATGGCCCTTTTCGCATTTATACAATATATTTGGCGAATTCATGCTTCCGGCCAATCGAGAGTGGACTTGGGCTTGATTTCAGACCCTGCATCTTGACGCAAATGTCGGCCCAGGTGCGAGGTGTCTCTGCTTTGTGTAAGTGCAGGAGAAGTGCGCAGGACTCGAGTTCATGATCTTCAATGGCTTTTATTTAATTATTATTAAAATAAAAAATTAACAGAATACGAAATGATGATGTTTGTTTTGCAGCACAAGCTGTGCTGCGGAATCCTTGTTGGATGTGGCTTTTCTGGATCACGGAATGGATCTTGTCCACCCACAAAGCTGGGCGTCTATCAGGATAGCGGTTGGGGCGTGACCCGTACACCTTGGCTTCCCAAGCTCAATTTCTTTATGATCGTCTGATTGGCAACTTTTCTGATAATCTTGTTTTAAAAAAATTTTCCTTGGTTGATACATCCGCCAGGGAATTGTCTCTAGTGGGGTTACTGGGTGGTAGCTCTTGAGTTTTCGATGTCCACCATCAGCCATGTTTCCCTATATTAGGACCTAGAATATTTGCTTAAATAAAATAAAAAATGATTTCAATCTCATTTAACAATAGTGCTATGCACTTCTAATAACAAGTAAAAGATGTTAGTTTTCCTTCATCCCCTGACTTTCCCTCCCTCCTGAGATTTTGCTTGGTGGGATGAGCATAGAGACTTAGAGTCATGATCAAACATCACCATATAGTCCCAACAATGAATAACTTCACAAATTTCATTCAATCTCAATGTATGTTTTGACAAGGCAAGAAACATGACCATGATGATGAAACAATACCATGTATATCCAACCATGAATCAACTCACAAATTGCATTCAATCTCAATGTATGTTTTGACATAGCAATTATTTTTTTTTTTTTAAAGAACAAAACCACAACCATGTGATGAGTAGCAAGCAGTCCCTACACCCAACTATACGAATCACTAACATTTACTAAGTGATCCGATTGAATTCTGTAGACTTTAGCTCTCTAAGTACACATTAGCTAGGTAGTGAATCTCAAGGATGTGACCGTTGTCTTCTTAGTTCCACTTGTCAAGTACAATGGTATGGTTAAGTGTGATTGAGGCACATGATTTGTATCATTTTTATATTTTTCATTTAAGTGTAGAAAATAAAGTAATTAAATGTTAATTAATCTAGTAACTAATTAATGCCTTAACTAATCCTAACATAAGTATCTATTCTCATCTACTGTACACATTCTAAACACATTACACCGTTACTACGCTACCAAGTGTAAGTGCTATTGAGATTACCAAGCGTTAACGTATGCTCAAGATGGTCATACTTATGTGCGTTAATTATTTGCTATTAATTAATTAATTAAATGTATGAACATAAATTGCATAAGTAGTAAATGCATTAAGGAAATATTATGCTAAGTCCAAGTGATGCAAGGTTTATCAAGAAGCTTATCTTTATTGTCATTCACATCAAAGTGTCTAGGTACATCAGTGTTCAAATAAAGATTTGTACACTTCTCAACTCTTACTGCGAGCACTTAGAAAATATTCTAACTCTAGAAGAAACAAATTGCAAGATTTTGACTAAGTTATAAATGAACGAATGTCATAAATGTGGCAGGCTTGCAAATTTACATAGGCAAGACAAGACACTATGTTGATGCATATGCATCAACGTATCAAACCATGCATCAATGGGATCACGTCAACATGGTTCAATCAATTGCAACTCTAAATGAAAACTTGTCCTTGGGTAAACAAAAGGAGAAATAAGTTCTTTACAAAATTTTGAAAAGGTATGAGATTATTGACTAACTGATTGACACACACACAGAGACTCAAACTAACATTAAATGCCCAAGTGTACAAATTTACACCTTTTACAAAGATTGGTGTTCATGACAACAAAATTAAACACCATTACAAAAACTAACAACAAAACCCCTCTGGAGACTTGAAGATGAGGAGGTAGCAAAGATTCTTGAGGTGCCGAAGGACCTTCTCCTACCTCTGGTGCATGCGGTTGTTGTGGTTGAGGCTGTGGTTATGACTGTTGGTGGAAGACAAAAAGCATCTTAGCAATGCTTTCATCTTCTCCTACTTACTTCAAGGATCATACATGGTCCACACAACATCACCAATGTGGACCAGTACAAGAACATCCCATGAATATGACATTGTAAGGAACAACTCCTTTGTGTTGATGAACTAGGCTACGAATTATTTACGTTTGACATCGAATGCCTTGACAACTTTTTCCAACTCCTAGTAGTCACTTATTCTATGGACCAGGTTCTTAGTTGTCAATCGTTGATCAATGAGGCACTCTCTAGAACATTGAGTTCAACATTCATTGTTTCTAGCTTTTGCTTTATCTCCTTATGATGCTTGAACTTGACCTTGTATAACAGGTACGAGATGTCCACCTATTTCTCCAATTCTGACCTTGGCCTCTTAGTAGTCAACATTTCCAAGTTTGCATAATGGAGGTTGGTGAGCTCCATGTACTCTGTCATCTTTTCGATTTGCAGCTCCTTAAGGTAGATTTTTACCTTGTTGTACACATTCAATCCATTAAAGATGGGCTGCCACACATCACCTCTTTGTTGGAGCTGTTGGAGGGCCTTATTTACTTTTGCTTTCACCAATTGGATATGCTTTTCATCAATTTGCAATTAAAGGTCAACCTAGTCTCTGTAATGGTTTTTAAACCTTTCAAATTTGAGAGCTTCATTTTTCTAGGCAACAATCTTGATTGTTGATTTTTGGTGAAGAGCATGAACCTCCTCCATCAAGAGATTGCAATTTTCTATTGCTAACCTTCTCAGGTCTATGGTTACCTTGGCAAGCTAATCCTACTGTTGTCTCATATATTCAACCATTTATTCTTTCTAGAGCTCAACATTGCACAGGTGATAGCTATTCTTGATCAGAACTATATTCTCCTTGTGGAGCTCTAATAAGTCCTTCTTAGTGTTATAAGTCATTGTTGCTGCTATGGACTCATCAAATATTGTGGTCTTCTTGGCATTCTCAGCCACTTGAAGTTTTTCTTGAAGTTGTAGAATAGCTTCATCTTTGGTTATGACTTGTCTAAGAATTGTGGGATCAACAAGGCAGGCTCTTAATTTTGCAACTTTAGTAGCCAAGCATTGATTTTTAGTTGTGGCTGCATCAAGTTGGGCATTGATGATGAGGTACTTGCCATTAACCTTCAACAGCGTCGACTAGGTTGTAATGATGTCATCTAGAAGGTCAAAGACCTCTAGAATTGATTGCATGGCCCCCACTAGCCATTCTAGTAATTCTTCATGCTGGGTTGCACTAAATCTCCTACTTGCTACTCTTGTAGACATCTGCACATCTTTGTTAGTGTGGTAATATCTAGCATAGATGTCACAAGAATGTTGAGTGCTTTCCCAACTTAGTCAGTTACCACCTTGGCCATTGTTTCTTGTCATTGGTGCTGCATCTCTAAGACAGTTGCCCCATTGCCTTCCTTTAGGAGCATCGAGAAGGTAGTGGTGTTTCTAGAGATCTCTATAAATTGTTGTTTTCCTAGAATGGACATTGTTATCTTTCATGCATTAGGATTCAAGCACACAGGCACTTGCATTAGTTAGGTAGAAAATTTTGGCATCGTGTCCTCCAACTAGCTGATGGTATGAGTGACCTCATTTAGATGGCTTAGTGCTGGTTAGTAAACGGATGGATCCTGACTTGGTCTTGCTTGTTGTTACTATAGGAGTTACTCATGGAGTTTCTACATGCACTCCATGGCAACATAAGCCTCCGATGTTGTTTCATGAGTGGGTGGTGATGGTGGTTGCTCCTCTTCATGTGTCTTGGTAGGCACTTTGTCTTTCATCATTTCTACCCAAGAGGCAATAGGAGCATACTGGAGGATGTCATTAGTATAGTGGGATATTCCTCCCATTTTGCATAATTTTTGAATCAAGTAAGGAAATGGAAGTACCTTTCTCCCATGTTAATTTTTCTTGAAGCACTTATCTATCTTAAGATAAATTAGCTATGAGAGATTAACAAGAAATTTCTTGCTCGAAGTGGTGCACACACAGACAAAAAAGACTATCGTCTTGCTTTGTCTCAATGTTGGATTGAGGTGGTAGGATGTAATCTTGAAGTATGCTTGCTTTATTGTTGTGAGTGCACTGTATTCCTTACAATTAACTCCATAGCACTGCTACACCCACTCATTCTTTACCTCTGGGTTTGCTTATGATGAGATTTTTGCTAAGGTTACCCCAGTGTCTGGCAACCTGAGGATCTAAGAGATAGACTTCATCGAGTAGGACACACTAATGTCCTTTATTTTCATAGTGGCATTGGCCTATCTATTATTCCAAAAGAGATAGGTTTTCCCCATGTATCATTCTTCATTGAAGGTAAGAATAGGCCACATGGGAGAAGTCTATAATTGAGTTTTGACTTCTTTTGGAGTGAAATCCAAGAATATACCAAAGTTTAGCTCTTGGAGAATGAATGTTGATTCTTCTTAGCCTTGATTTGCATAAGGCAAGCATTTGTTAAGGTGACCTCAAGGTTTGTCCTTGGTCCTAGTACCTCATCCCAGTGGGATTGCTTTATTTTAGCTTGGGAAATTTATCGAACAAATTCCACTTTGGGCTCCTCTCAAAGAGGTCCCATTGCATGTGTTTTAACTACCTATTCCTAGGGTTGTTTTGGCTATTAAACCCTTCTAGTTCTAGGTTACTTATCCCTTGGTTGAGACGGTCTCGCTTCCTATCACATTTGTTCCTTAGACTGGGTGCCATCTATAATCACAACATGACCAAAGATTAGCATTTGGTATGTAACTTAAACATTTTTGATACCTTACTACTTTGGATTAATTATAGTTGACTAAGTTTTGACCATGGTAGATTTGATTATTTTAATATTATTTCATTTAGATGGCTACCATGATTCGTTGGAAAGGTTTAACTCTCATGAATTAGTGATTTTAACATTATTTTATTAGTTAAACCTTATGGGAGTTAGAAAAAATTCAAAAAAAAATTTCAAAAAAAACCTAAGGTTTGTGGCCCCCATGACATAGAGCTTATCTCCAGTAGTTATAGGACTAAAGACCAGGGTTAATCAGACAAGCAATTTAAAAGATATGGGCTTTGGAAGATTCTAGACTTTGAAAACTGTAAAAAATCCTTAGGCATTTAAGGTAAAATGTGCAAATTGGTGCTAAGTGTTATGCTATATATAGCCAATTTTTATATTGCATCAACACGATCACATTTACGAGGTCGCATTGATGTAGGGGGCTACATCAATGGGATTGTGTCGATGTAGCTATTTGAGAAAAATTTTCACTTTGAAAAATTAAGAAAAAACAAGGAATGTTTCAATAAAAGTGGAGTCCAAAGAAAGCCAAAGAAGCCTAGAACATATGAACTATGTGAATAGGGCTATGTAATTCACAAAAAAGGAGATTTAATGTGGAGAATTTTAATGAAGGAGTGTAATCAACATGGAGCACAATAGATTTGAATGCAAAAATGCCTTAGGGATTATGAACTTAACTAATCCAACCAAGGAGTAAGCAAGTGGGTCCTCCCCATAGCAGGCTTATGCCCTTAATGTCCTCACATGTCCTCAAACCAAGGAGTCCATGGGCCCCATGGATGATTAATGGTTATGGTTAGTTAAGGAATGAATCACTAAAGAAACTATCGAAGAATTTTGACCTTATCTAACCAAGACATTGAAAAAACATGAGAAAAGACAATGAGGTGAGTTAATGGAAAGCATAGGCAGATGAGAGAGAGAGAGTGGAATAGAGTCATGTATCATTGTCACATGAAGTCCCTTCTAGATTTGTGGATTTCCATGCAATATAACTAGGGAAGGTTGGCCATGTATTTGTCCATTAGGATGACACTTTTCTTGGCCACATACGTGGAGATTCTGTTGAGCCCTTTGGTGGGGAAGAGATGAAATGTCCCTATCTTGAAATAGGTCCTCTCTTCCAAAGTTAATTCATTATATGTCTTATCTTCTTTGTTGTAGGCCTGCCTCAGCCACAACTTTCTAGTATCAGGGTTAAATCTCATGGATAGATGGGCTAACTTAGCCCCCTCATTTGGTAGATTAAGAGCTTTGACAATTTCTTTGACTAAGAAAAAAATAGTGACTCTGCAAATGTTAACAGTGGTGCCCTCTTCTTTGTTGTGCCAGAATTGGTAGGTTTCACCAAGGTACCATTCACCACTGTTTGAAAGGATGGGCCATAGAGGTGACACTTGAAGTTGCATCTGAACTACCTTTGAAGAAAATGCCATAAATAGACTGAAGTTCATCTTCATGATGACCATGGTCAACATGGATTTTTCTTGAATGGCCTCAAGGCATTCTAGGGACAACGTGAGGCATTGTCCCTACACAGGGGCTTGCTATTCTACAGCCTCTCCTTCGACCGATTGTCCTGTGACAAGAGCCTCTTGATGGATACTAAAGGATTGGGCTTCCTGTTCCTCATGCTTGGCATGCTTGCCTTGTTGGCCTCTACCACCCCTTGGATGTTTGGCTACTCCTTGTGAAGCTCCTGCTTGAGCTCCTCTTTTTGGGACCATTTGCAATCAATCAAGGATTAGATGTTACTAAGGTGTTGTTATTTATCTTTAATATGTTTATACCTTAGTCATGACCTTAGTTCCATTAAGTTATTTAGTTCATATGATTGCAGAGTTAGAAAAATGTTCAAAAAGTGTTTATCTTATTTATGACCTTTTGTGATTGGTTCCTTTTTGCTTATGTATGACATATTATGAAGGTTATGGTTCCTCGAGTGAAAAGATTAAGGTTTCTAGCATTAATATGATTGATTTTTCATTATAATGCTAAAGGTTTTTAACACTCTTACCCTTGTAATACCCTTCAAGTAATAGAAAATTTTGAAAAATTAGTGCAATTTCTCCACGCAAGCATCCCCCCTCCATGACTAAGTTGAGCACTCTAGGTTCAAATAGGTTCAAACAGTATGAGAATCAGAGTAGTATTGAGCAAGATATTGCAAGTGAAAGTTGATTGTGTAGAGCTCTGAATCACAAAAGAAAATTTGAAAAACTCCCCTAGCTACAAATGATGAGAATGGAGTTTGGGCCTTGTAGGGATCATATATATAGGTTTTATGAAATTTGATATTAGGTACTCGATGTCGAGGTTGACCTGATATTGGGGCCCATGAAATTGCATTGAATGAGGGTATTAAGATGGAAAATGAAGCTTTGGGATTGGTGGGAAGGTTTTAGATTAGGTCCATAGTTCTAGGGTAAGTAGAAAATCATATGTAGGCATTAGAAGTGTGAGAATATGGAGTCGTCAACATTTAAAGCTTCTAAAGATGTAAGAAAAGGGGTATTATATGAAAGTTCTGGAACGGATCAATTACATGATAAGGGAAAGCATGAAATTTAACAATTATGTGCTTGGAAGGAAAAGAGTGATGTGTTGTGTTGGACAAGTTACAATAGTTACACAAGTGGATCCTCCCTAAAGTAGGCTCCAACCCATAATGCCCTTATGTAACCATACCTAAAAATGTCCATAGGCACCAAAGGGGTTGAATGCAATGCATACCTATGAAACAAAACACACATGTTAAAACCACCAATTTGAGGGAATAACTCTATGTTACACAAAACCACAGGCTAGGATCACACAGATAGTGAGATGAGATGGCTTGTAGAAAGGATTGCAAAAATTGGGACATGAGGTGTCTCACCAAAGACATAATAAATCCTTATGTATTATTATTGGTTAAGTAATCATTAGCCCTATGTTCCAAGATTCAAAACAAGTCCAAACCATATTTCAATGACATTTCATTATTTCATCACTTCGGCTAACAACCATAAGACTACCATATTTGCAAGGAGTAGAATCACTTGGCATTTTATCCAAGGGAGGAGTTTATCGATGGCACTTTATTTTTTATGTTTTTTTAATGGAAGTATTCTAAGAAGTTGCCAACCTTCAAGCATGGGTACATGTCTTTCCAATGGAACCTTCAAAAATTTATTTAGTGCTTTTGTAGTTTACTCTTACTCCCATTTTTTGTTAGATCTACAAGGATATAATTACAACCTTAGTAACAACATACATAAATGGCCAAAGAGAATCCACAAATCCCCTTGATGTCACACCCTTCACATTCTCCCTTGGTTTTTTACTTTTCTGTCCAGGCATAATGATTATGAATTTATTTTGAGTTTTGGGTGATGGAAAAGAATATCATTATAATTAGGGTAAGAACCTCTTATTAATGGAATGAGTGGATGGATGATGTGGCTCATTGTCTGAATACTCATTCCCTCATGGCTTAATAATATAGAGAAAACCTCATGTCAATGGGCTACATGATCATTTTATTTACAAGCAAGATTGCTAACAGAGAAAATAAAAACAAAATTTGGAAAAAGTTGAAAAGGATAGGAATAATTGTATTAAGAAATAAGAAAATGACAAAAAAAATGTAAAATAACAAGATGAAAGAGACTTATTAATTTTTGAGGTTAGAATGGGGGGTTTTCCCCACAACTAAATGATTGGTTGTGGTAAGAATGAATAAGTAGATAGGCAAGCTTCATGCATGTATAAAACATTGCTAACCTTTCATGTTCGAGCGATTGGGTGTCTCTTGGTTTAGTGGAAATTACATAGATAAGTTGTTATTCACACACTTGGTTGTTAAATGTATAGTGGGTTAGGATGCAAGGTGTGTTAACGTTGTAGATGTCAAGCCTAGAATTGCATCTTGGATCATGATATGGTATGCATGGATTTGTGTGTCTTCCCACACTACTAGATTCATTACTTTGGTTTGGTGGTGGAGTAACAGTGGATGGTCGTCCTTATGTAAGATCAGAGGATAGTGGTTATGAAAAGGGAGGCATTGCCCTAGATTGGCATTGTGCTAGTTCAAATGATGTGGTTGTTCCATGAGTGTTGTGCTTCTTCTTGCAGCCTATCCTAAAAAAATGACATTTTTGAGTTTGCAGTGAGGACCTACTAATATTAGCATGCCTATGCACATTTGCAGCACAAGTGGCATTTTTTTGTTAATATTTTGGTGCTAAACCTTCCTGTGTCATTAGTAGTGGTGATGAGGTGAAGTATGAGAATAACGAGGGTAGGATGGATGGTAAGAGGTATGAGGTGTGAGGTGGTTGGGTTGATGGTACTTGGAGAGTTATAGTAGCAATTTGAAGTAGAGGACATAGAACTAGTTAGAGAAACAAAGTGTTGAACATAATATCTATGTGGTTTTGGCTGATAGGAAGGATAAGGTTGGTTTAGTGGTAGTCTCCCTGACAATTGTGGGTTTTTCCACTATGGTTGATGATAGTGTTAAGGTTGGTAATAGGTCCCCCTAGGATAGTACGGTTGGTTGTGGGGCTTCCTATAATTACCACGTGGAAGAGGAAATATCCTAGGCATGTGCTTCTATACAAACTTTAGATTTAATGCACCCACCAAATACTCATGTAGATGCAACAAGATTAGACAATGGCCCTTCAGATGGTCATATATGCAGATGTTACATTCATTATCTTTGCTTGTGGTTGAGTCCATATCCTCACTTGCTTCAGCTAGTTTTTTTGTTTGTCGAAAAGTATTCCTAGCTTTTTCTTGGTACTACTTCCTTCATGCATAGTGATCACCTAGTTTTTTTTTGTGTTACCTTCTCCTTGACTGTCTCTATGAGAGTTGTAATTTTTCATATATCCATTCTGATGTCCTATTAAACTTTGCTTCAAGTTCATTAATAGACTTTTGTATTGGTAAGGTTCATTGCAGGATCACCTTTTCAAGAGCAACCTCTTTCTCCTTACCATATATATATGAACCTCCTTCTTTTGGAGAGGTGGGTCCCAATGATTTTTCTCAACATTCTCTCATTTGCATATTTCTCCTTCTTTTGCCACATGCTCGGTTAGCTCTTGGATCTGATGGGTTCATAGCTCGTATAATTGACATGGAGCATACATCCCAAAGGTCTCCCTTGTTTCATTACAAAGCCCATCTATGATGTGGAAAAGTTGCCTTTTCTTAGAGAAAACATGGCTTGGGTGCTTCTTCAGTAGAGAATAATATCTATCTAAGGCCATGTCCAAGGGTTCATATTGTTCTTGTCTCCATCCTTGGATCTGTCTCCATAGGTTGGACCCCCTCACATTGGTTTGGTATTTCTCATTAAAGAGCTCCAACATTGTGGACCACCATTAGATTGAATTTGGTTTCAACAATCTATACCACACTTCAGCCCTATCGATCAATGTCCTAGGAAAAAGCTTGAGCTTTTGCCACACACTTTCAATGTTGTAGAAAGCACAGGCATCATGGAAGGCTTGCAAATGATGTTGTGGATCTGAATCATAGCCTCCAGAAAATTTAGAAATATTATTCATATCAAGCTTGGGTAGTCAACTCTCTTTGTGATGCTTTCAGGATATCGTAACTACCTTTATGATCTTCATTAGGCTCTTAGTGGCCAACAAGGTTTCATCATTATCAGACATGTTGTGATGAAATTTCTATTTCTATTTGTTTGATTGTGATGATTTTGTCTATGTTGATTTTGACGTCTTTGATTTCTCCTATGCATTTAATTTTTATTTTCTTTTTTATTTTGATGCTAATGATGAGCTTGGTCTCTATACCTACATTCATCTTTGTCAGAATTAGACGTTGAAGAGGAAGAGGAAGATGAGGAACTAGAAGGATTTCCATGGCTTCTATGATGTTCCCCAGAGTCCCTTGATTTATCCTTTCTAGATTTTGAGGAGGTCCTAGGCCTTGAGGCCCCCACTAGGCCAAGACTTACTTCATCTCCTCTAGGGTTGTCTACCTTAGGTGAATGTAGTCCTTGAGTGTCATTAGGATGATCATGAACATATGAAACACCTACATGAAGTTGGTCACTCCAATTTTCTTCACCATATATCTCATTAGTTCTCTAATGAATTTTTTTATTATATAGGGCATTATTGCTTCCCTGTGAAAGAGACATTGTTGTTGGTTTATGGTGTGTGTGATTTAATATTTTCTAAAGATATATTGTTAATGCGTTTACAATTATTGTATATAATATAACTAATCTAGATAACTAGCATCATCCCCGACAATGGTGCCAATGATGAGTGATGAGGTACCCATATGTTCAACCATACGAATCACAAGCATCCATGCATGATCCGGTCGACTTTTGTGGATGGGACTAGTTATGCATCTAAATTGTTATACTTTGATCATAGTTTGCTGTCTTTCCACTTGGACTAGTGATAGCTTTATCATGTATGGTTTTGTCTAAAATGAGGCATATGATGATGTTGTCTAATCCCATGTTTCTCCTAATGACAATAAAGAGATTAATTAATTAAGCTAAGTAATAATGGAACATAAAGCTTAAACTAGCCTACGTGCAATGAGTATCCATTCTTAATCATCTGCACATGCCTTGGACTTTGTGAGATTACCGTTGGGATTACCAAGTGTACGTCATTGGCTTATCGAATAATACATTGCTAGGTTACCAAGTAATCATACTTAAGCACTCACAATTAGTCATGCTCATTCCCCTTAATGATAGAAATTGTAAAAAGCAATAAATGAAAATAATAACTAAGGAAAACAAGAAAAAATTAAACAATTAAAAGCACTAATAAATCTAAGTGGATGCTACAATGACGGAAGTAATCTCAATCTTTATTTTTGGTCATGTAACATGTCTAGGTACATCACATTTGAATAAGGATGCTGTACAATTACAAACATTACACTGCAGGCATGCACTAGGAAATAATGAAACTGGCAATCAACAATCTATGAAAAAGCTAATTGAAATATAAAACTAAATTATGTTCCAACTGTGTACCCAAGTGTTGTATTTATAGCTAGCATAGAAGAGAGATGATATTAGATATCTGACATCATTTTTGGGGATCTGATATTAGGTATTCAATATTAACCGATATCAGATATCTGATATCAGAGCTGACAAAATAATGACTTATCATAAGGCATTGGAATGTTGCAAGGGCATTACAAAAGCCAAATGACATCTTTCTATATGTGAAAGTCCTCGAGGAACTCATGAATGTGGTTTTGGCCTAATCCTCCAATGATATTTGGATTTGGTTATATCCATTATAACCATCCAGAAAGCTATAATATCAATGCTCAGAAATTGTGTCCAACACCTAGTACACAAATGGCAAAGGAAAATGATACTTGAATGTTGCCATGTTCAATAGCTTGAAATTGATGTAGATCCTTTATTTTCCATCTTTCTTTGGAACTATGATGAGTGGGCTAACCCACTCACTATTTGCAATGGGGTAGATGAACCCTACCTTAAGGAGTTGTTCAATCTCCTCTTTGATGATATTCTTCAGTTTGGGATTCAACTACTGTTGCACCTTCCTCTTTGGTTTCATGGAGGAATCTATGTAAAGTTGATGTTGGCATATCCTTGGATCAATTCCAATTAGCTCATGATATGAGTAAGCAAAGGCTATTAGCCATTTGTTGACTATGTCTAATAGCTTCTTTTTCTACATAGGATCAAGGTTAGCATTGATAATGACCAGCTTGTCATTTTTTAGAAAAGCATATTCCATTTTAGTGAGTAGATTTTTTAACTCAAGGGGCTTCTATTTAATGCTCTAAGGGATTTCCAACTCTCCCCAATTGGTGTCATCAGGTTCATCCAAGAGTTGGCAATGAATTTGCTCCAGTTCGTCCATGTCTTTAATGTAGGCACTCATTAGGCTCTTAGTTGGTTCCATGCATAATGTTGAACAACTTTCAAATTCAATTGTTAGCCACTAGGTGCCCTCCTATTTTGTGGTTGCTGCACATAGGCACCTCTAAATTTTTGTAACATTTGCACACTGCTTGTATGCTATGATTGTTATACTTTTAACTATCCATAATTTTTTCATGTAGTGGCACCTTATGTCACTATACATGATGCATAGAACATGCATCCTCTCTATTTTTTCAAATTTTTTTCTTTTTAAAATCCCAAAGGAGAGATCTCTAATTCCTAGGTACACATCAATTATAGTCAGCCAAGCCCTTCCCATGATAATTGGAAAGTTCCCATTATAGTTTTCTACTTAGATCACCAAGAAGTTAGCAAGATATGACCACCCATAGACAGTGGTCATAATGTCCTCCATTAATCGCAAGGGAACAATGATGGATTGATCTACTAACTCAAGATGAATGTTACTCTTCTTGAGAGAAGGCAGGTTCTAGGCATTGTATATTTCATAAAAGATCAAATTGACATCAGAACCTGAGTCTAGAGGAGCCTTGTAAGGCTCATTTCCAACGATTTTCAAGTAAATTAGGGGACTCCTAGGATTAGATCTCTTCTTGGGAAGGTGACAAGCCTTTATCTAATCTATGACTGCATGGGTCAACATGACAGTATGTACTTTGAAAGGTGTTTAGTTTAAAGGGATCTTGAAGGATGTGACGAAGGAGGAAGGAGAAATAGGATTAGCAGTTGTAGGTGTCTATGAGGGCTTGGAGGACTGTTGGTTTAGAAGAAGGATCTTTTTTTGAGGCTTAGTATCCAAACCACTTGGCTAGAGAGTCAACTATAAGTTAATAGCTCTGGTGGAATTTCTTTGTTGCAACTAGTCTGGAATTTCATCCTGCATTGATGGAGCTAGAGGGAACTAAGTTAAGGATGGAGGTATAGGTGGAGAAGGATGAGAAGGGTAATATGAAAATGGGAACTCCTTACTTGGAGATTGTGCTCTATAATACTTCAAAGGGTAGTAGTGGTGTTGAAAAGAGGTGTGACTTGAAGAGTCACATAGAGAAATGGGCTATTGAGCATAGTATCCATATGGATCTCATTGCCAATAAGGATACTGCTACCTTAATGGTGGCATCCCCCATGATTGTGGATGTAGCCACTACTAATATTGCTCATGAGGTTAAGGTGAAGCTCCACTTGAATAATAGGCTTATTAGTGGAACTACCTATAATTATCTTGAGGATAAGTAAACCTCTTGGGTGCTTGTCTTTTCACCAATTTAGGATTTAGAGCATACATCCCAAATTTTTACAAATGTGACACAATTAGGCAAAATCCCTTAGGATGATTGTATTGGAAAATGTCACACCCACCATCATTATCTATCTCAAAATCCACAAGCTCTTCAACGGTAGCAGCTTTGCCCTTACCCCTCTGGTAGGCACATTCAGCTTCCTTTATGCTAATTTAGTCACAACTAATCCTTTCTTTTTGGACTCCTCTGTAATTTGTAGAGTAGTTTGGAACTTTTCGTCCAAAGAATTCCAAATTTTTTCTACCTTAGCTAATATTTTAGAAACAAATTTTTGTATTGACAAAGTCTTGCATTACAACACTTCATCAAGTGATGCCTTCTCCTCATTATTACAAAACTGAACCTCCCTTTTGCAAATGGAAGGGTCCTAGTTATACTCCTTTGCACTTTTCCTTTTTCTCAACTCACCTTCTTTTGTGACCAGTTGCTTAATTAGCCTTTGGATCTGATGGGCTCTTAGCTTTGAAAGCCTTCCTTGGCAATAGATCTCAAGAATTCTCTTCATTTCTATTTTGAGCCTAGCTATGATATGGTGCAGCCACTCCCTTTGAAAAAAGCCATGGCCTAGGCATCTATGCAATAAAAAGTAATATCATCCCATGGTCGCATCCAAGGGTTCATGTGTGCCTTGCTTCTGTTTCCTCAAGTTGGATACTCAGCAACATGTTTGATACTTATCATTGAAGAGTTCAAGTATCATACTCAATTGTCTCATTGATTTTGGTTCTAAGAACTAGTACAAGCTTTCAGCCTTCTTGTTGAGTGTGCTAGTGAATAGCTTCAGTTTCTGTCATTCATTCTCAATGTTCTACAAGGCGCATGCATCATGAAAGTCTTGGAGATGATTCTGTGGATCAAAATTGTATCCCCATTCAAACTTAGGAATATTGTTCATGTCCAATCATTGATTCAACTATCTTTCATGTGACTTGTTGGAATCTTTATGGCTTCTATAATGTTCAGCATATTTTTCATTGTAAGCAAAGGCTCATCATAGTCATAGCCTCTATAATGACCATGATGTGTATGATGCCCTCTGTTATCCCTTTGTTCTTTGTGGTGGGCCTCTGTTGATTATCCATGCCCTTGGTCTCTACTATTCTGATGGGATCTGTAATCATCTCTATTTCATCGGTGACCTCCATCATGGTCTCTCCATCTGTTACTTCAATCGAAGCTAGAGTAGGAAGATGATGAGGAAGACAAAGGTGAAGAGAAAGAAGAACTAACACTAGAATAGTTCTTGTTACTCCTCTCCTTTGGTCCTAGCCATGATCACCATGTCTATTTTTATCATGGTTATTACCATTATTCCTACCTTGACTCCCTCCTTTGGAGCCCCATGGTCATGGAACCCAACCAAGGTTGTTTATAGTTGACTATAAATTCTTGTTAAGGGTCCCTTCATCAAAAAGAATGGGAGGAGAGTTAGTGTTTTGAGAACCCCCTAATAAGGGATCCTCTCCTTCCTTTTGGCCTAGCAAGAATAAGGGGTTTATGAACTGCTTAATTTTTGATGCCTTGTAGTGCATCTCCATCTATTGATCTTTCCTCCATTGTATCTATGGGATGGTAATCTTGGTAGTTGTGGTCTTGCACAATGTACTCAAAATTGAGCCCTTGGATGCCTAATTTGATGAGATTGTGGAGTAGCATCGTAGAAACTAATTAATCAAGAGGCCACACGATGTTGCACTCTATATCCCTCCACCACAATTGTTCATCTTAGTGTAGGATGAAGGTGAAATTTGGAACATACTCATCTGGATGAATATAGATTACTTTGCATTGCTAGGGCATTAGTGGTTTTAGGCCTTCTTACCTTTGATTGGAAGTGTGCTCCAACAACGATGGAGACTCTTCCTTGTGAGAAGAAACCATGTTAGTTCTAAAGAAAAATAGTGTGGTTTTGTTATTATTCTTTTTCTTAATGATTTTGAATTTAAGGTTTGTTACAACATCATTGGATAATTTCACTAACTTCTAGGTAGCACACATAGGTAACTAAAGTTCCTAATAATGACACCAATGATGAGCAGTGAGTAGTCCCTACACCCAACCATACAAATCACTAGCATTCACTAAGCAATCTAGTTGAATTCCATAGACTTTAGCTCTCTAAGTACACATTGGCTAGGTAGTGAATCTCAAGGATGTGACCATTGTCTTCTTATTTCTACTTATGAGGTACAATGGTATGATTAACTGTAACTGAGGTAAATGATTTGTATCATTTTTATATTTTTCATCTAATTTGCCTAAGTGTGTGAAATAAAGTAATTATATTTAGTTAATTTAGTAACTAATTAATGCCTTAACTAATCCTAACATAAGTATCCATTCCCATCTGCCATACACATTCTAAACATGTTGCAACACTACTAGGCTACCAAGCATAAGCGTTGTTGCGATCACTAAGTGTTAACATATGCTCGAGATGGTCGTGCATGAATTATTTGTTATTAATTAATTAATTAAATGCATGAACATAAATTTCAAAAGTAGTAAATGCATTAAGAAAATATTATGCTAAGTCCAAGTGAGGCAAGGTTTATCAAGAAGCTCATCTTTATTGTTGTTCACACTAAAGTGTCTAGGTACATTAGTGTTCAAATAAAGATATGTACACTTATCAACTCCTACTGTGGGCACTTAGAAAATATTATAACTCTAGAATAAACAAACTACAAGAGTTTAACTAAGCTATGAATAAACAAATTCCATAAATGCAGTGGGCTTGCGCATGTATATAGGGAAAATAAAACATTGGGTCAATGCATCAAACCATGTGTCGACAAGTACGTGTCAATGGGATCATGTCGAAGCATACATGTTGATAAGATTTGTTGATGCATTTGCATCAATGCTGTCCAATAAACCATGACTCATCACCATGTATATCTAATCCTATGTAGATACTGGACATATTCCTCTTCTTCTGGGAATTTCACAAGGAAAGTTTAGGATTCCTAGGATTTGAACCCAAAAGTCTTTAGATGGGGTTGATAATTGAAATTTACTTATGTACATTAAAAATATTTTGAATCCATCAAGGTAGTTTTAAACTTCTTTTTATGAAAATTTTTTGTAATCATAAATAATAAGTCCAATATTATCACTAGTAAAAAAATAATTGACCTCTTAACCTCTTTTTCCCAACTCTAAGGTAGTTACCAAGAGTTATTAAACATTGATGGAGAAGTTATGAAAAGTAAATAACATAAAGTATTTTTATAGGATACACTAAATGCAAATTGATGAACGATGAGTAGTCCCTATGCCCAACCATATGAATTACAAGTGTTCACTAACAATCTGGTCAAATTTCATGGACTTTAGCTATCCAAATGCTAATAGCAAAGATAGTGAATTATGGACGTGATTGTTGTCTTCTTGGCTTCACTTGCGTTGGTGTAAGTGTATGGTTAAGCAAGAGCTAAGGCACATGATTTGTATTTATTTTTATATTTTATTCTAATTATCCTAAGTTTGAAAGAAAGTAATTAATTTATTTACTAATTTAAGTAACTATCTAATGCCTTAGTCTATTTCCTAACACAAGTATTTGGGTCCACCTTCTGTACACATCTTGAACTCATTACAATGCTACTAGGTTACCAAGTGATAGCACTATTAGGATTACCAAGCATTAACGTTATGCTCAAGGTGATCGTACTTATGTGTATTACTTAAGTGCATTAATTAATTATTTAAGTAAGACTATGAATTTAAAATGCATTAATAACAAAATGCATTAAAGTAAACATTAAACTATTTTAAGTGATGCAAGGTATTTTAAGAATTGCATCCTTATTATCATCACATTAATGTGTCCAGGTACATTGGTGCTTACAATCCCCGACTCTTATTGCAGGCACTTGGAAAATATTCTAGTTGGTATGAAAAGAAGCTACAAGAACTTCATTATGCCATTAACTCTATGATGATATAAATGTGGTGGGTATGTGTATTTATATAGGTTGGTTGAAGCTAGTATTAGGACCACCAAAGGCATAAGGTGTGCAGTAAGGGCCAACGAGACTTAGACGCCATGTTGATGCATCAACTCATGCATCAATGGAGATGCATTGATGCATGCTCATTGATGTAGCCTAATGATAGTGATTCATCATACCTCCATGACTAATTGAAAACTCCTCCTCAAGTGAACAAAAGGAGGATTGAGCTTCTTAAAAGTTTGGGAAGGCATGGAACCATGGATTGACTAACTCACTAACTAATTGATGCTAAGTGCCCGATTGTATGGATTTACAATGATTACAAAAATGGATGTTTAGCAAAATAAAATTGAACATCCTTTTCAAAACTAGACAACTGGAAATCCTCTAATGACTAAAGATGAAGAGAAGATCAAATGATTCTAGGAGGTGGAGGCTCTTGGGGTGTTGAAGGATCTTCTCCAACCTTTAGTGTCCATGGTGATGGTGGTTGATGCTACGAGAGTGGTTGCAACTATCCTCCTACAATTGCTAATTTTTTTGGAAGTCAAAAGACATCCAATAGTACCTTCATCTCCTCCTCCTTACTTTGTGAATTGTACACAATCCATTTGGCATCACCATTGTGAGATGGTACAAGAACATCCCATGGACATATCATGGCTAAGAATAACTCAACAGTTACAAACCAGGCAGTGTATTGTTTACATTCGATGTCAAACATCATAACAAGGTTTTGTAGCTCATGGTAATCATTCATTCTTTTGGCTAGGTTCTCTGATTCTGATTGTTGATCCATGAAGTGAGTTTGAAGAACTTCAAGCTCAACATTAGCTATTTCTAGCTTTTGCTTTGTGTCTTTGTGATGCTTGAGCTTTATCTTACACAGGAGGTATGATCTGGCCACTTATTTCTCAAACTTTAACGATGGCCTTATAGTAGTAAGCATTGCCAAGTTTGCATAGCAGAGGTTGGCTAACTTCATGTATTCAATCATCTCCTTGATCTACAACTCTTTCATGTAGATTTCAACTTTACTATAGGCATTTGGTCCATCAAAGATGGGCTACCATACATTGCCCCTTTATTGGGATTGTTGAAGGGCCTCGTTTATCTTTGCCTTGGTCAATTGAATTTCTTTTTCATTGACTTCTTTAAGAACCTTGGCATGGTCCATGTAGTGATTCTTTCCTTATTTAAATTTTAAGGTCTCATTCTTCCATGTGGCTATCCCAATGGCTATTTTTTGGTGAAGCACATGGACTTCCTCCATTGAGAGATTACAATTCTAAGTAGCCATCCTCCTCAAATCCATGTTCACCTTGGTAAGTTGTTCATATTGCTATCACACAAATTCCACCATGTAGTCTTTTTATGCCTTGACATTTTGTAGTCAGTGAATGTTCTTTGTTAGAGTTAGGTCCTTCTTGCAAACTTATGACAAGTCCTTATTGGTGTTGAAGGTCATGACCTTCGATAAGAACATGTTGGAGACCACTTCCTCCTTTTCATTCTTAGCTACTTTAAGTTGGTTTTAAATTTATAAGAAAGCTTCATCTCTTGTCATTTCTTGGCTAAGAATGGTGGGATAGGCCAAGAGGGCTCTCAATTCTACAACTTTAGTAGCCAATTATTGATTTTTGGTTGTGGCTATCTCTAGTTGGGCATCTACAATGAGGAGCTTTCCATTTGTCTCTAGCATCTCTAATTAGATAGTGGTTATGTTTTGTAAGAGATCAAAGATCTTTGAAAGTAGTTGCTTGGTCCTCACTAGTTAGTCCAACACCTCCTCGTGGGCTGCACTTAGCCTCCCACTTGCTCTATGAACATATGCACATCTATGAGTATAGTAATGTCTAGCATGGTGGTTGTAGAAACATTTAGGGCCTCTACCACATTGTCAAGCACCACCTCCACTATTGTCTCTTATTTGTGGTGTTGCATCACTAAGACAGTTACCTCCTCATCCTCCTCTAAAATCTCTAGGAATTGTTGCTATCTTGGGATGAACAATTGTGGGCTCTTGCATCCTTTACATGGAGAATAGCAATGTAGTCTCCTCCAACCAGCTAATGGTTCAAGTAACTTCGTTGAGATGACTCAACTATGGTTGGTATATTGAAGGTTCTTCACCACTCAATCCCTCTGGTTACTACTATAGGAGTTTCTCATAGAGCTTCTACATGCGCTTGATGGCAGCATGAGCCTCCAACATTGTTTCTTAACTTGGTGGTGGTGATGGCTGCTCCTCTTCTTTTAGCTTTGTGGGTGATTTGTCCTTCATTATCTCTTGCCAAGATGCCATGGGAGCATGATGAAGTACATTGTTGGAATAATAGGATATGCCTCCCCTTTTGCATAATTTCCTGATGAGGCATGGAAAGGGTAGTGTCTTCCTCCCATGCTCATTTTCTTTAAACCTTTTCTTGATCTCTAGGAATATGAATTATGGAAGGTTGATTGGGAATTTACCACTTAGAGTGGCACATGCACAAGCAGAGAAGGCTATGATTTTACTCTACCTTGCCATTGGGTTGAGGTGATAGCCTGCAATTTTGAAATATATCCTTTCTACCATGGTGAGTGCACTGTACTCCTTACAATTTGCTCCATAGCACCATTGGATCCACTTCTTCTTAACATTTAGGTCTACCATCGTTGAAATCTCTGTAAGGTTTCCCTAGTGTCAAGCAACTTGAGGGCATTTGAGATGACCTTAATGTAATAGGACATACTAATGCCACTGATCTTGACCATGGCATATGCTTGCCTATTATTTTAGAAGAGGTACTTCTCTTCCATGTACTGCTCCCCATTGGAAGTGATTATAGGCCATATTGGAGAGGCTTGTAGTTGAGTTTTTACCTATTCAAGCATCAAGTTTGTAATGATCAAAAATGTCAGTGGCTGGAACATTGAGGTCCATGGGCACATAATCTAACTCCAAATCCATGTGAAGGCCTGCTGGAGGTAGAGGTGGGATGCCATGGATGGTCTAGTTGATTGAATAGGGACTTATTGAATGCAACAGGGTTGCAGCATGGTTAGCTATGGTGCTAATGTAAGGTAGTGCTAAGGGTGTAGGTGGTGTTTGTGGTGTCTGTG
The DNA here is from genome assembly GCA_015680685.1 of Gnetum montanum. Lineage (NCBI taxonomy): Eukaryota > Viridiplantae > Streptophyta > Gnetopsida > Gnetales > Gnetaceae > Gnetum > Gnetum montanum. The sequence goes on from MNCI01013045.1 coordinate 274,308, forward strand.
GTGTTTGTGGGGTCAAGTGTAGTTGCAGGCACCCAAGGGGATGAGCGTAGTCAAGGGTTTCAGCGAGGCAGACAGTGTCAACATGCAAGGACCATGACCTGAGCGTAGTTCAAGCATGTCTACATAGTAAAATGGTGAAAAATGCAAATAAAGTGCAGAAAATGCAAAGAAATGGAGAAAATAAACAAAATACCATCCAAAATGGGGTTGGGTATAGTTAACACTAGAAGGGGGCTTATAAGGTACATGATGTATAGTAGGTGGAGGTGGACAACATAGTCATAGTCCCTAGACTATTCAGCCATGAAGACTAGTGTTCTATTGAGGTGTCTATGTCTGCCAAGTTGATTGCCATAGTGTATTGCTAGATGTGGTGTTGTGTTAGTGATCTGCCACTTCACTCATTCACTCGTTCTCCAACCACTCGTTGAACTTGAAAAACTAAAAAAAGGCCCCCTTTTCTTTTTCTCTTCCGCAAAAACATTGAGGATGCTGGTATTTATAGGTTTAGGATTAGCGGTAAATGTGGGATGGCTACCATGTGGTGAATGGGATGGCTAGGACTACACTCAGCATAGTTACTATTCACGTGGTGTATTGATGGGGCTAATGGTGTTGTGCTTTGCTATGCTATGCTGGACTTTGTGGGACTGTGAGACCATGACTACATTGCTAACTACATGTGTGTGTTGAGAGGACCACTAGGTACTTGAAATGTGACACTCGGAGACTATGCTCTATGAGACTACACTTTTCACACTCTCACATGGGGTTGAGTGTAGTTACAATTTTGGGGCAAAAGGGGATACAAAAAAGAAGCATTTTCCTAACTATGCTTGCCCAAGGTGAGTTGAATATGTTCTAGAGCTAAGATGATGTCATTGTTGCATTATGGAGGCCACTGGAGGATGTTCTTGTTGACTACACTCTTCTAAAATGTGACTACACTTTGTGCTGGGGGAGTGCATAGTCTCACTGTTGGAAAAATCTAGAAGGAAAATGGATTTTTTGTAGACTATTGTATCCCTGGGAGGCTAAGTATGCTCCCAACTAGGGGTGAGTATAGTCTCGACACTTGACAAAATTTGTGAAGCTGATCTATTTTTGATTATGCTCTCCCTGAGAGGCTAACTATGCTTCCAATTAGGGGTGAGCGTAGTTTTAACACTTAGCAAAGTTTGCAAAAATTGACCTTCTGCTAACTACGCTCTCCATGACTACACTGTCACTTTGGAATGGTGTGCTTAAAGGAGAGTGTAGTCTCAACACTTAGGAAAAGTTTCAATATTTTTCCCTTCAACTGACTACTCTTTGGGAGACTATGCTGTCTATGCTCTCTAGTAGGCTTGAGCGTAGTTTCCACTTTTTGCCAAAATTTGTAGTTGGGATGTCGTAGTCTAGATTTGATGGTGTTTCAGTGGCCCCTCTTTTTTGATGTCTAGAGAAGTGGCTTGAGAGATGTTGACAAAGAATAGCAAAACATCATAGTAGACTTGGCACCAACATCACTCTTTAGTGCATGATCAGATGTCACTATACTATGCCCAAAGAGTGCTATGGATAGTGGAATGCTAGATGGTAGGTGAGAAGTGGAAGTAAAAGGTGTAGGTAATGTGTTGTGGATAAAAGGGAGGATAAGATGCAAATGAGTTATTATGATGCAAGAACATCACAACTGATGGTGACAATAAGTGATGGTAACCATGGCACTAGAGTTTCTTGTCCTTGAAAATTTTGACCTCTCATCAGAGTACTTGTGAGAGAGTCAAGGTGTAGGTTCAAGGTTGGGTTAGTAGTAGAATGAATTTTCTGTTGGATTGCTTCCTGACATGATTTCCCTCCCTTTTTTTTGCGAGGTGAACCTTCTTTGGGAACCGCATGTTACTAAATACTTGCTATGAAGTGCTTCCCATCAGGTGAGTTGCATGTCACTAGATGGGATTTGCTTTGTAGTTAGCAAAATTACATCACATTTGTATGATAGGTGTTTCCTCCCTAGGAGGACTTATGTTACATCCACATGGGCTTTGACCAGCTGATAGAGGCTCCCATGAGATGACTCATGTTACGTTTGCCTTGGGCTTTAAAGCTTGATTTGAAGAGGATGTCATGTGATCATAACACGTGAATGTCAAAAAGGCTTGCAATCTTTGCTATGCAAGGAATGAAAGGGTATCAAGATGTAGGAGTAGCTGTGGGTAGGCTCTAACAAGATAATAGGGATTTGCATTCTTGAGAGGCTTAGCTAGTTTAATCATACACATTGGAGTGATGTGGCGACTTACTACTACGATGAGATGCACCTTTGTATGATTGCCTTGGGCTTTGTCTTGTAAACACAACTTTGAGAAGAAAAGAAAATCACGTCATACATAAATGCAAGTAGATTGCAGATGATAGAATGTAGAAGGCCACATTAGCGACATAGGTTGCGTAGATTGCAAGTGCTTTATTCTGGAACTGCAGTGTGTTTGCTCACTTGATGTAGAAGGAGAGTTGTAGTATGCTCACTTGTTTGCTTGTAGAAGAATGGAAAGAGTTATTAATGACCAACTACAAACCCAATTTAAGGACTTGTTAGATCATAGATTTACTAGTTTAAGGTCCTAGGAGATGGTTGGGCCCAATTTAAGGTCTTGGTAGACTGTGTTGTGCTTGTTTATAGTACTAGTGGACTAGTCTCTGCTAGTTTAACATCTTAGTGAATGTGCTGTGTCACTTTAGGGTTATGGTGGACTACTAGTTTATAGTCATAGTGGACCTCTATGCTAGTTTAACATCATAGCGGATGAGTGTTCACATTGCTTCATTAATGTGTGATGTTGCATGCTAAATATAGTATGACTTTAAGTGTGAATGGTTCACTAGATTGGCAAACTCATTTATGTCTTAATCAGAAAGCTTGAATTCTCCATTATTATAGGCCTTAGTGACTAGGAAAGGCCCTTCCTAATTGGGTAAGAATTTATCCACGGGTTTGTGAATGGCCTTAACGACTAGGTCCCCTTTCTTAATCAAGCATTAATGGTGGTTGTGACGATGCTTTTACTATTGCCTTTCTTGATACCATTCAATGTAATCAAGCGTACGCATGTTCTCGTCCTCTATTGAGTCAAGGTCTATGGTTCTCAACTCATTGTTTTTACCTTCATTGATGAGGTTCGAGAGGATTACTCGAAGTGATGGAACTTGCAATTCAAGTGGAAAAACAACTTTAGATCCATAGATGAGGCTATAAGGCATCATATTTTTTGCTGTTTGAAGCATCGTGTGGTAGGCCCAAAGTGCTTAGACTAGTTGCTCATGTGATCATCATTTGCTATTGCTTAGCATCTTCTTGAGGAGGTTGACAATGACCTTGTTGGTAGCCTCCACTTGGTAATTTGCTTGAGGGTAGTATGATGATGAAAAGGAATGTTTGATGCCAAAGTGCTCACAAAAGGCTCTGGTTTATGTGTTACTAAATTATGGTTTGTTGTCTATCACTATGGTCATGGACAAGTCGAAACGGGCCAGTATGTTATCCAACACATACTTGCAAAGCTATTATGATCTTGTCTTCCTAAGGGGAATAACATCGACCCACTTGGTGAAATATTTTGTCGTGGTTATTATGAAGCTATGGCTTGTGGAGGACTTAGGCATTATGGGTCTGATGATGTCCAGGCCCCAATGTTAGAATGACCACATGATTTGCATTGTATGCAATTCAGTTGGTGGAACATTCATTAAGTTGCTATGTCATTAACAAGTGCTACACATTTTGACTTTCTAGATGTAATTACTCTCCATGTAAGGCCAATAGTAGCCTAGTTTTCTGATTCTTGTTGCCATTGCCTAGGTGCTATGTGACCTTTGCATAGTCCTTCGTGAACTTGCTCAAAGATCATTTTTTCTTACGTAGGTTAGTAGTATGCCATCATTAGATTTGTGACATAACATCTTATCACCTACGATGATATAATTTCATGAGCATTTGCATACCACATCCTTTTGAGTAGTAGTTAAGTGTTGCAGAGGCTCACCTTGTAGAAGATGTGTCTTGATGTCATCGTACCACTCTTTTGCATGGATGGTGTTAATTGTGGCTATGGATGTGTGTTTGATGGTTTGCGTGATAGGTGTAGTGCAATCCACCATCGAGGTGGGCAATGTGTTGAACATGCTAGGCACTATGCTAAGGGCTACTGTTGAAAGTGCATTAACAATGGCATTTTCGTTTTGGGGAACATGTTGGACATTAGCAGCTAGTGTTGGAGCAGGTGTTTTGCTAGGTCGTACTAAGGATGTAAATGTTTTGCTTTGTAGGAATAAACCTCTATTACTTGATTAACTACTAGTTGTGAATCACCTTGGATCACTATGTGTTGGATCCCTTGGTCATGTGCTACAAGGATGCCTTAGAGAAGACCTTCAAACTCTGCCATGTTGTTGATGCAAGGAAATGCAAAATGATATGTGAAGGGTTAGATCTCCTTGAAGGGAAACATGATAATAGCAGTGGTGCTCCCCCTTGAGAGGTTGAAGCTCCATCGAAATGCAGGAGTGCCTCATAGTTGTCTAGGAACTTAGGATCTATGGTAGCTTAATTATCTACTAGTGAAGCCATGAGTTGTGCGGCTATATCTTGACCTTTTATTGAGGCTTGCGTAACATAATGTAGGTCAAACTCCACTATTATTACTTTCCATCATGCAATGAAACTGCTTTTGTAGATGTTCATTGTTATAGCTTGGAGTATGTTGTTCTTACAAATGATGTTAACCTTGCTATGGAAAATGTAATGCCTCCACTTCTTTAGTGAGAAGACTAGGGCAAGGCAATACTTCTCCACATTGTTATATCTTATTTCATGGGCTACTAATGCATGGCTTAAGTAGTAGAATAGGATCTCTATGCCATCATCTCACTTTTGGAAAAGTAGAGAAGTGATGGACATGTCAGAAGTGACAAGGTAGATGTAAAAAGGCTTATCTCCTTATAGAGGATGGACCATAGGTAGTTGTGTTAACTCTTGCTTTATGTTGTGAAATGCTTGTTGGCATTGAGCGGTCCACTCAAAGGGGGCTCCTTTGTTAAGAAAATGTTGCATTAGTTGTAGCTTGTTGGTTAACTAGGTAATAAACTTGTGTATGAATTGTATTCTACCTTGTAACCCTTGCAGCTCCCTAAGGTTAGCTAGTGGTGCTAGGTTGATTATGGCCTTAACCTTGGTAGGATCTACACATATACTTGCTTCAAATACTACAAAGATTAGCATCCTACCCATTCTGATGTTAAAAACACAATACTTGGGGTTTAACCTAAGCTTGTGTTTTAGGTAGCATTTAAGCACTAAGTCTAAGTCATTTGTGCGATTGTGAGCTTCTTTGGACTTAATTGCAATATCATCCATGTAGTCATTAATCAAACTTAGCATGTAGTTGCTAAAGATGTATGTCATTGCACGTTGGTATGTTGCTCTTACATTCTTTAGTCCAAAAGGCATCACTATGTAGCAAAATGTACCTCAAGGGGTCATGAAGGTTGTGTTAAGCTGGTGCTCAGTGTTGATCCTAATCTGGTTATAGTTGGAGAACCCATTCATGAAGGACAACAAGATGTGTCTAGTGATGGTATTGATTAGTTGATTGATACTAGGCAGTGGAAATTCATCTTTGATGGTTGCCTTGTTTAGGTCTTGGAAGTCTATGCAAATGCATATAATTTCATTTTTCCTGGGCACAACCACAATGTTGGAGACTTGGTTTGCATAGTCAACAACTCGGATGAAACCAGCCTTGTAAAGCTTGGTGATTTCATTACGAACTGCCAACACTACTGTAGGTATAATCTTGCATATGTTCCGCTTAACTAGTTTGATGCAGGGATCAAGGATGATGTTATGTTGGACTAGTCAAGGATCTAGGCCTAACATGTCCTTGTATGACCACGCAAATCCTTCAATGTTATTGTTAAGTACTTTAGCGATGTCTTGAGCATGGTGGGGTTTTAGTGAGAAACTTAGTTTCAACATTTTCATCTCTTCATTATGTGTTGCCATAGGGATCTTGACAAGGGGATCCTCTATGACATCCCCTACCCCTAGGTTGGGAGCCTTAACTAGATGGTCAAGCTAGTCTAGTGGTGCTTCTACAAATTCTATGTACTCATTGTAGGCTATAGGCTCGAGGTCTAAGCAATAAGGGTCAGCGCATCACTCAATGTCGTCATTAGGCCCCATGAGGACCAAAGGTCAGAAGATCTGCTCATGCATAGCCATGTCGTGTTCCTATAAAATAAACCAGAAAAATGTCAAGTGGCACTTGTTTGACAAATTTAATATGCAAAAATGAGAAATGAAATCCAATGAAATTTTCTTAGGCATGCATGTAAGTTTCTATGGGAGGGAAACATGTTTGTGCGAGTTTTAGGCCTTGACGGGCCATATGCGTGCCAGTGTTAGGTCTTAGTGGACCGTGGATGTGCCAAACATGTTATGTCAAGAAGGATTAATCATGCTTGGGGAGTGGAATTAACTTGCACATTTGCAAGGAAATAAAAAATCACAGTTTTGGGCTTAAGATGGTTGACTATGCTCTCACGTAACTATGCTCTCCACGCTCAGTAGCAGGGCACTTAGTGTCGATGTAGTCCTAGGTTGGTGGATCAGTAATGACCTTAGAAGAGTATATAAATGTGATTTCACTATAGTAGCTTCATCATTTTTGCCTTTACCGCAACATGGAGAGCATAGTCTTGCTATTGCCTCTTCCTTTAACCATGATGTCAAGAGTGTAGCTGTAGAAAAGATGATGTGTCAAAGTGCACGTCTTCATCTAGGGTTGACGAACATCGAAGAAGAAGAGGGGGAATTGAGTTGCCTGCCATTTAACAACTATGCTCTTCCCCTTTTATTTTTTTCTATTTTTCAATTTTTCAAGGGTTTCAAGAGTATAGTCCCATGATGCTACCTACGCACCCCATTGTGGTGGTGGTTGTCATGGTTGTGCACCATTTGTGGCACGCTGTGGTAGTGGGGAGGGTTTTTTTTGCTTCTTTTTGGATTTTGGGCATTAATTGGGCTATGGATTCAATGCATGGAGGAGATGGGGTTTTGCATTTTTTTTCTTTAGCTTTTTGGCTTTTTAGGCTGGTGTGGTTTAGGGTCCCACAAACTATGCTCTGCGGCATAGTTGTAGGGGCTACTGTTGGCGCTAGCATTGGAGTTTGGTAGTAGCAAGGCATGTTAGGGCTGGTACAATAGAGGGCAAGGTGAGGATTTACCTCTGTGTCTCCTCTCTCTTCTTTTTTTTATTTGGTTTCAGAGGGATAGCCTTGTGAACTACGCTCTGGGCTATAGGCACAGTGCCATTGGCACTGTTGGCGTGATTTGGGGTTTCATGGTTTGTGGCTAATGTCATAGGGAACCCTATCATGTGCTGCCTCTACTTTCCCATTAGCTATTATCCCACTCTCGCACGTGAGGGTTTCAGCCCCGTGGTACTATGCTTTGAGGGTTTTGAGCATTTACCTGGTGTTTTTTGCCCATGCTGGGGGTTACTAGGACCATGCCTTAGGTAGTGACAATGAGAGTAGGGAGAGGGCCATGACAGAACCTAGCAGGCACAATGGACGCAATGCTATGTGGAGACTATGCTCTCCATGATCATAGTTGAGACTATGCTCCTTATGTGTTAAGAGCGTAGTTGCTGCCAAGTGTTTGCCAAAATGTTTATTTTTAGGACTACGCTCTCCACACTCTAGAGTATAGTTGGGGTAATCCATAGTTAGCCAAAATTTCATTAATCATGCACAATGTTAAGCTTGCAAAGTGTGCTATACCCTAGTGAGTTCTAGGCATGTCGAATGAGTTAATCGATGTCCTACACTTGTGGGGCCTAGAGTGTTTTATAAAAATTGCATACATTTCTAATTTATGTTAGTATTTTATTGTATGTGTATGAAAATTTGCATTTATGCATGTATACTAATGTTTTTCCTATTGCATGATTGATGAGTGGCGAGGTACCCCTACATTCAACCATACGAAATGAGCGTAGCACACGTGATCCGGTCGAACTCCGTAGACTAAATGCCTAAACGACGCAAGGAACACTTGGGGTTAATTAATCGTTGTCTTCCCAGACTTACTTGTTGTTGTCACAATGTATGGTTAAGTAAGTTCAAGGTATATGATTTTTTTTTGGTCTTTTCTATTTTATCTCCTATGCTAAGGGGTGAAGGGTTGAGAGACTAAAACTAACTCTAACTACAGTGCTAAGTCCTAGCGTCAACATTCGTTCCCACTTGCCATACACACCTTGAACTATGCAACTGTGGCTACCAAATGCTAATCGTTACTGGGATTACCACACGTAACACACGTGCTCGAAGCAGTCGTACTGAGGCACCTAACTAGCTTAAG
>MNCI01013045.1:288800-300439 GCA_015680685.1 Gnetum montanum
GCGTTACTAGGAAAGAAATAAATAACATTAAATAAACGTATCCATGCACTACAAGGTTTATTCACAAAGCTCGTCTTTATTGCCAAACACAACTTGCATTCAGGTACAAAGCTGCTCGAATAAAGAACCGTTCACTTGGGGGACTCCTACTGCAGGCACATGGAAAAATATTCTATCTCTGGGGTGATCAATCCGCCAGAGCTTTGCTACTTTACACCTAGGATTAGAAATGAGGGGAGTGCTGCCTCTTATTTATAGATTTGGTGGTGGACCACGATATCACAGCTTGTGCATATCGCCTCTCATCAATGATGATTGCAGGGTGCTACTAAAGCCCATTATAATAGTGGTTGAGCTTGTGGGCATCTTGCGAACCCATCCGCAACGTGCTTGTGCCAAACATGCAAGTGGATCATCAAGAGGTGTGATTTTAGCTAGGAGCTTGGGAGTTCCTAGATTACCTATTGTAGCAATTCAGTGTGACCATGTGGTCACACTTGGCAGTTGAGACTACTAGTGCTATCACTGAGATATTGCTACTTGGGGCCAACCAAAATATTTTAAAACACATCTCAGATGAGTTTACTAGTAACATTGATGTAGCAAAAGGCTCAGGCAGAGATCTTAGGGATGTTCATCAAGTATCTAGAGTATCACACATGATAGGTCTTGCTTGTTACAACAAAAGCAGCACACTGTTTGTTGCATAGCCGTTGCATACTCTGTTCTAGAACCCACTTAGAACCATTTACTACATTGGAGGGTAAGTGCTTCTATGGCTCTTACAATGTTTTATGCCACTTAATCATGTTAAATTACTAATAGTTCTATGGTTGATGCCAGGTTCAGAGTTGATGAAGATGGCCTGCATAATGATCAAATGCTTTGGCCTTAACCTGCACTACCTTAGAGGTATTCTCATCTAGCATAAACATTCAGGTAGCTATGATTGAGTAGCTAGGGTGCGATTTGGAGACCTACATCTCCCATCACCTGAAGATGTACGAATGATGTAGGATCCACGGCTGGTTGGATGAGAAGTGGGTTGTTGGTGAGATTAACACTAAGAAGGTGTTTGTAGCACCACCCCTATCTCATACTCCATTCATACCACATGTGTATCTACATTTTTTGCTCACATGTTTGTGTATATGTTCTTTAGTTTACATTATTTACATGATGAAGTGCTAATGTTGTTTTACTTTGTGTTGTAGTGGCGGTTGCCTCAACCAAGGTGATGGTGATTACCACAGGTTGTATAGAGGTCATCCCCATCATGAAATATGGGGATGTAGAGGATGCACAACATTAGCTATGTCATAGGGTGCTAGATGTGTTGATGGCTTGGCTCATGCATGTTGGGTTAATGGACCTATTCTTGGCCCTTAGCCTAAGTATCTTGATGGTCGAAATAGTTATCATCATTGACTCCTTTAGTAGTGATGTAAGGCATGGTGTGATGGTAGTACTAGACCTCAGAAAGGCCTTCTTTATTAATCTCTTTGGCATCTCTATTGATGGCCTAGTAATTATCGATAAGATTAGTAGGGAGGTGGACCACAGAGAGGAGATCGAGGACTAGTTGGGGGCCACTTGATCTTACAAAGGCATATTAATCAAAGATGTGTAGGTTCCTGAGGTGCAGGAGCTCTACCCTCTATTTTGTAGTTGTGCCTTTTCAAATCTACTTTTCCAAGGTATGATCCTAGGGGTGGAATAGGCATGGGTGATGAAAGAGGTGCTGCTAGAGGATATGAGGTTGAACTAGGCTGGGTACATAGCCGCTGGTCTGCATGCAAAGACTTCCAAGATCTGGTTCAACCTCCAAGTGAGGTCCCATGTGCACTTTGCATTTTTTGGAGGATACTTGTGAAGGTTTGCAGAGCTTTTGGTCATGCAAGATTATGGATGATGGGTGGTGTAGGACTATGAGTATCTATTTAGGCTATGGGTCAAATACATGTTGTTGATCACATGTGCGTAGGATCCTGTAGAGGGGATCGATGAGTCGTTATTAGTAACAACCAAGGTTCTTGTGGGGCGCTCGCATTATTCATGCAATAGTGTGGGTGAGGGTCCTCTAGTTGGCACTAGGGACATGATCAAGGTGGATCGATACATCATAGAGATGGTGGGGTCATCTAATGCCAAGATCAAGAGGCTGTGTCCTCAAGAGGAAGTTTCCCCTACAATCATGAAGCCAAGTAGCAAAAAGATCCACATTAAGCTACAAGGTTAGTATGCGTAGATGTTAGATGCCTTAGTTGCATTTATGTATATATTTTATGTGTTTTTTTTCATGCTGTAATGTTAATTAGTTAATGATGCTATGCTTTATGTGTATATTTGTTAGTTGCAGAAAAATAAGGGAGGGCAATGAGAGTAGTAGCCAAAGTGAAAATGAAGGGAGCACCCCCTTAGGTTGAGGGGGAGGTAGCTCATGGAGATGAGCTCCACTAAGTGATGGAGACCCTTCGATAATTGGAAGAAGAGGGGCTATGTCACCCTGATGGGGTTGATTTTGCCACTTTGTTTGATGCTATGTAGCTAGGTGAGCCCCCTGCACTCACGATTGAGGGCTTACTAGGTAATCTACTTTTATTGCCATTTGTCTTTCCGTGTTTACTCTAGTATCTTAAGTTGTGTTAGGCCAATACTATTGTATTATAGTGTCAGATATTCCCACTAGCAGTCCTACATCTACCTACCACATCGAGCCATGGGTAGAGATGCCAAATAAACTTACTTTCATGGAAGGTGTTGTTGAGGATATGGTGGACCACTTGTGATAAGCAAACCCAAAGCTAGGTATGTCTATAGTGTTATTTTGCTTTGTGCTATCCTGCTTATTGCTTAAATGCTTAATTTTCAGCTAAGATTGATTGGTTGTCATATGCCTATAGGTCCTAAGTTGCAATGGGATTTGAGCAAGGTGGCAAAGGTGGACACTTTACCCAACCTCCCTCCTAAGGTTGATTAGGTGCCTCATCATATGTATGAGACATCTAACAAGTGCATGATTTTGTGCATCAAGTCATTATGGGTTTGCAGGTGCTTGAATGAGCACTTGTGGAAATGCATGCATGAACTATAGGAGAAGGTGGCTAACTATGTTAAGAAGATCAAGGACTTTCAATCTAGGTATGACTTCATAGAGGCTAGATCGTAGGGAGACAGCACCTAGTGAACCTCTAAGATTGAGTATGCTAGGTATTGAACCACTCCTAGAGGTAAGAATGAAGCCACACAAGAGGTGGTAGAGAAACAACTTTGGATGGACTTACTTGCTTAGAAAACTAGGATTGGAAGAATTATAGCACAAAGGTTTACTTGTGGGGATAGATGCAGAAGAATCATAAGCACTAATACAAGTAGGAGAGTGATGCATATTTGCAATGTTTACAAGGAAGAGTCTACTAAATATTTTTTCCTTGAGATATTTCTTGAGGCAATTGACAGGAAGCAGGCATATGACTTGTTCACATAGTGTACAATTGTGAGTGACTCTTCCGTGAGGCATATCATCACCCCCTCCGAAGAGGCCTCTTTTGCTACATTTTCCATGGAGCCACCTACATGGACTACTGTGGACAAAGGCAAGACCCTTGTGGGTATTGACTTTGGCTAGGAAGACTAGACAAAACTTTTCGAAGTTGAGATCATTCATCACTTGGAGGTTGACCTTGGAAAGTTACTTCCAGAGCTCATTGATGTAGGACCCTCCTAGGTTAGGTTTTGTTGTGTTAGTTTTTTTTTATTATTTTTGTATTTTTTGAGTTGGCTTGCTACATGTAATGTGTGCTCGCTAATTTCATATACTTATTTTTGGTTGTGGCAGGTGCAGGCAATGCTAAAAACCCCAGTAACCTGGTAGAGGAAGAGGAAACTCCACCCCCACCTAGTGCTACTAGCTCAGCATGACTAGATGTACCTCCCATGGAGTTTTTTGCATTTTTGTTATGTGATGCTACTGATACAATGTTGTGGCTATGTGTTGTTATTCATGCCACATTTTGTTGTGTATGACTATTTGCTAAATGTAATGTGCAAACTCTTATCACTATATGATGATTTTATCACATTTGCTATGGGTATGCTTATAATTTAGCTTATGCTAATGTGCCTACGTGATGAATTAATGCAGCAAATATGTGTTACGCTAGCCTAGAGTTATGCAACGATAGTGATATTGGGCCATTACAAGCCACAACAAGCCTAGGCCATTGCGAGCCATAGCGATACTGGGCCATTGTGAGCCATACTGAGTCTGTTGTTAGTTTAAAGCCTTAATGGGCCCCATGCTAGTTTGAGGCCATAGTGGGAGGGCCGATGCTAGTTTTTGGCCATTTCGAGTTGTGCGTTGCCAGTTTAAGGCCATAGCGAGCCATTGCTATAGGGTTAAAGGCAATATGGATTGCTAGTTTTAGGTTGTAGTAGGTTGAGGTGGTAGTTTAGGGCCATTCCAAGTTGTGGAGATAGTTTAAGGCCATTTTGGGCCACTACTATCTCTCTTTTTTGTGATTTTGGCTTCTATGATTTTTATGCACTAAAGAAATAACTATGGAAGTGTAAACTAAGCGAGCAAATATGTAAACAAAGTGGATGAATGCGTAGACAAAACAAATAAATGCATAAACTAATCAAACTAATGTGTAATCTGAGCAATCAGGCTAAATACAAATAACATACTACAATGCTAATCTAATGTGAAACAAATGCAACATAAGTAGAAAGTAAAATATATAGTGCGCAGAAGCGAATGCAGGTAAGCACCTAGTGCATTTTGGACTAAGGGGGTACCTTAGTTGTGTAGTTGCTTCCTAACCCAGTGTGGGTTAGGAGGCACATAGGGTCTAGATTGCACTATATGGTAATCCCCTTTACCCTTGCCTGCTACTTCAAAGGGCAATTTTTCCCAAAGGGCATCCTTTGGGAGGCCACTGCTCATTTGGTTATATCTACTTTATGCATCTTGTTCTTTGCCATGGATACATCATAAGGAAAATCAATCTTCAACCCATGCTCCATGTCTATGTTGTTGAAGGCTAAGGGGTAGCATTATAACCATGAATGATAACTTCACCACCTTCATATGGGAGGTGGATTTCTTGATGAATTGGAGAGGAGAAAACTTGTAATTGGGCTAGCCAAGGTCTACCCAATATCAAGTTGAAGCTTGGCATCTCTTCTATGACAACGAACTCAGTAGTGATGGGGAATTGCTCCCTTGCTACAAAAGCTATAGTAATTGTGCCCTTGACAATGACTCATGACCCATTGAAGGATTTCATGCATGTGTTTTTTGTTGGACTAATTTGATTTGTGAGGCCTAGCTTATCCATGATGGTGTATGGTATTACGTTTGTTGCTACTCTATCATTGATGTACGCTTTGCAAATATTGCATTGCCTAATGCATATAGTAATAATCATAGGAGCTATTATGACCTCGCCCCTCTTAGGATTGATTTTGATTGCTTCATCGTGAAATGCTAGGGATGTGAAACTTGATTCCTATGGTGCAAGGGGTAGCATCATTTCATGGATGGAGGTCTCATTTGTAGGGATGTCCTCTATAATAGGGATGGAGGTCAACATCTACACTAGTGCTTCACGGTGGGCTAATGAGGTCATGATCAAGTCGTACAAGCTCAATGTTGTATTTTTCTATTTAAGTGCTTATTTGACTTGGGCTAATTTATCCACAAAGTCCTTGTCATTAGCCATGTTTTTGTGTGCCTTGACTTCTTCCATGTAGCCTAAGAGACAGATTTCTCATGGAGGCAACTTAAGCTTTATTTTGTTGGCTTGCTTAGGTTCTTCAGTGCTTTCTTATAATTTGCTCATTATGGCCTCTTTAGTTATTTTCATCATAGGAACCATAGATATAGGAACTAGCTTTGGTAGACCTAGTGCCCTTTGATCTTGATGTTGCCTAATCATTTTATCTACAAGACACTTATTGGGTCTCCTGTGTTGCCACCTTGTGGGCCTGTCCATGTTGCCAATGAGGTTGTCCCTTGAAAAGGAAGGGACCAATGCGTTAGCTAGTACTGGGCTTTGGACAAGTGAAGGGATAGCATGCTATGACACTTTGACAATAAAGGATGACTGAATTATTTTTGTTGATGAAACTTATGGGGGGATCCTAACTATGAAGGGCATTGTGGGTGCTTGAGGTAACACTATAATAACGAAAAGGGGCCTCAAACCTTTGGGGGTCGAGGGGATCCTTGCACTACCAGAGGGTACCTAGACTATGAATGGTTGCTACATCGATTTTGGATTATCATCACTATTGATAGCATTTATGACATAGTTGACATCATCTACATTTAGAGGATCATTGTACACCCTCATGGACTAGTTCTAAGGCCTAACTAGGTTTGCAGTGTCGAGTACTAGCTTGTCTTTTTCCATCATCCTTTTCAAGTCATCTTGTAAGGCTAGGCAAAAGTCTGTGCTATGGTCAGACAACTGGTGGTAATGGCAAAATTGGTCCAACTTAAAATGTCTTGGGATCGGGGGCTCGTTTGGTGCTACTAAAGTAGGATTTCTTAGTAGTTTATAGTATCTATCATATTTTTTGCAGGCATCCTTGGACATTTGTTTGTATTGGATGTGTCTAGCTTTTAGCAGTTGGTTTAGCAGCTCTAAAGGCTTTAGTGGCAACCAAGTATACTTAGAGCGATCCTTTTGCTCAAAGTTGGGCCTTTAAAAAACTTCCTCTATGGCCACCAAGGATGTAGGCTAGTTGATTGCCTTAGTGCTAGAGTTGGTAGCTTTGTTATTAGCCAAGGCTTTAGGCTGCCTAGCTGTCTACCTCTGGTTCATTGGTTTGGCTTCTTTGGCTACAGTTGCCACTGTTGCATTTTTCTTTCCCTTGTCTTTGTATCTTCTTACATGTTGGTTCTTGTAGGCCACATAGGCCAGGTCCTTGCTAGCTTCTACCACATCTTCTATGCTTTTAATTTAAGCAAAGGCTTGGCTTAGGGATTGTAGGCCCAAGTAATACAGTTTTGACTTTATAAAGTCATTAATTATGCCCTTGAAAATGGCTAGGAGATGTGCTTCAACTATTGACTTTTGTATTTCATTTAGCAAGGCACTCTAGCATTGAATGAACTTTTGCATAGGCTCTAAGTGGCCCTGCTTAACTTACATTAGCTGGTCTAAGGTTGTCTCTGGCTTCAAGTTGTATTTGAACCACATTATGAATTGGCTTAAGAGGTTCTCAAAAGAGAAGATGGAGCTCCTAGGTAGTGCATGGTACTAATCTAATGCTTTTCCATTTAGTGATGTGACAAACACACACATGAGGGCATGTGGCCATGCTTGTAATAGTAGGTAGTCTAACCTAAATGTGACTAAATGTGCATTGGGATTTCCCTCATTATTGTATTTGATGAATTGAGGCAGTGAGAATCCAACTGTAAGAGTTAGAGTTGGGACTATAGGACTTATAGGGTCATCTTCATAGAAGTCCATTAGTTTAATAGTTTCAGAAGAGGTAGCTTTGAGTCACTTCACCTCTTCTATCAAGCTTTGGATCATCTGAAATGCTTGGTTTAAGCTTTGAGATGCTCCAACTAGCTATGCTAGTTGTGTTATCTGCTATTGGACTAGCTGTTTGGTCCATGGCCTAGTTGTAGGTTGCAAAACTACAAATGTGCTTGAGGTGTTGGCTGTGCTATAGGGCACTAATTGGAGTAAGAAATGCATGCATGGGTTGGGTTGATGCTAGGGGTGCTGATGAAATAGGTAGGATGTAAGGTGCTTGAGTCATTTGGAGCCTAGAGATGGTTCCTATGTGGACGTATGATTGAGGTAATATGGTTACCATAGGTAGAAATGGCTAAATGAGTTGTAATGAGGCCATGAAGGACAAGTGAAGGGGAGGCATCGTGTCATAATGTGTGCATTGCGTTGATGCATTACTATTACAGGTGTTGACCTAGGCCTAGTGGAGTGGGAGGGTGATGTTGGTGCTATGACCATCTTGAAGAGAATAGGTGAACTAGATTGATGAGAAGCTAGACTAGGGATCACTCATTAGAAGATGGTGTGGAAAGAGCCCTCATTCTTAGAGCAAGCTTCAAACTCATCTTGTTCCTCTTGTAGGAGATACTCATAGTTAGTTTCTACATTGCACTTACCTACTCAGATGAGTTGGGCTAATAGTTGATGGTAGGGCTTTGTGAGTGGGATTATATCAAATGAGGAGGGGATATACTCCCATCCATCCTGATGGATTAGCTTGTAGTTTCATTTTGCCTCTATGTCAGGGTGGTCTATAGATAACCCTACTTGAATCTTCATACATATGAAGTTGTATTGCTCATTCCTTAGTGCAGCGTATTTTGGGTCTTGACTGCATAACTTAAGGGATTGCCTCCATCTTGCCATTATGAGACTCCTAGGGTCATCAATCCTAGTCTCTTGTTGGATGGGCAAGATGTTGAGTGCATTTGAAATTGACATCGAAGCTTGATCTGGGTTCATGGATGTAGATTGACTTACAAGAGGGGACTAGAAGGGTTGCTAGTCACAAAACACTATGGACTTCACTAAGACTAACCCTGTCCCAGTTAACACCACTAACTATGCTAACTACGCTTTCCATGCCAGAGAGCATATTACACTAACTACACTCTCCACATCAGAGAGTAGACTATGTTGGCTACACTGGAGATGACTATGCTCTAGCTGAAGACCATAGGTTTTTAGCAGTCAGTGGGAATGAGTGTGATTTGGGTTGCTATGTCAGATCCTAGGAGGATCAACTATAGGGTCTAATCTACATCGACAGGTTAGTAGACAATGCCTACGTTGGCCTAAGATCTAGCTATTGCTACATGTGTAATAGGTTCACAGGGGTGTTATGGTCTATGTTGACTCAAATCTAGCAACTGTGATGTAGAGAGAATATGAGACAACCACAATAGAGTCTAAAAAAGTGGTTCAACCTTCCTTTTAGCACCAAAAATTGTAATGACTAAAAACATTAGTAGCTGGAACACTGAGGTTTACAAGTGCATAGCCTAACCCTGAATCCATGCAAGGGCCTACTAGAGGTATAGGTGGGGGACCCTAGATGGTCTAGCCAATTGAATAGGGACTTATCAAATGCAATGGTGATGCAACGTGGTTAGCTGTGGTGCTAATGCAAGGTGATGCTAAAAGTGCAAGCGATGTTTGCAATGTCTGCGGTGTTTGCAGTGTCAGTGGGGTCAAGAATAATTATAGGTGCTCAGGGGGACAAGCATAATTAAGGGTTTCAATGAGGCAGAAAGTGTCAATGTCACCACCTGAGCATAGTTCAAGCATTTCTATGAAGTAAAAATGATGAAAAATGCAAATAAAGTGCAAAAAATGTAAAGAAGTGGAGAAAATAAAATAGAATACCATCCAAAATGGGGTTGAGCATAGTTAACAATAGAAGGGGGTTTAGAAGGAACATGGTGTACAACAAGTACAGGTGGACAGTGTAGTCATAGTCCCTAGTCTATCCAGCCATGAAGATTGGTGTTATGCTAAGGCATCTACATCTGCTAGGTTGACTATTGTAGTGTATTGTAAGACGTGGTGTTCTGTTCATGGTTTGCGACTTCACCCATTCGCTCGTTCGCCAAGCACTTGTTGAACTTGCCAAACTAAAAAAAAGGTTCCCTTTTATTTTTCTCTTTCTCGAAAATGTTGAGAGCATAGGTATTTATAGGTTTAGGATTAGCAAGAAATGCAAGATAGCTACCACGTGGTAGATGGAACGATTGGGACAATGCTCAACATAGTTATTGTTCACATGGTGTACCGATGGGGTTGATGGTGTTGAGCTTTACTGGACTCTGTGGGACTGTGAGACTGTGACTATGCTGTCAATTGCTTGTGTGTGTGCTAAGAGGACCATGAGGTACTTAAAAAATAACACTTAGAGACTATGCTTTGTAGAACTATGCTCTCCATGCTCTCCCATGGGGTTGAGTATTGTTACAATTTTGGGGCAAAAGAGGATACAAAAAAGAAGCATTTTGCCGACTATGCTTTCTGAAGGTGAGTTGACTACATTTTGGAGCTAAGTTGAGCCTTGTTGCTATGCTATGAAGGCTACTAGAGGATGTCCTTGCTGACTACACTCTTCTAAAAGGTGACTATGCTTTGGGTTGGGGGGGGGGGGGGGGGGGGGGGGGGGGTATCCTCCANGGCAGGGTGGAGAGTGTAGTCTCACTATTGAAGAAATCTATGAGAAAAATGGATTTTTTACAAACTACGCTCTCCCTAGGAGGCTAACTATGCTCCTAACTAGGGGTGAGTATGGTCTTGACACTTGAAAAAATTTGTAAAGTTGATCTCCTTTTGACTACGCTCTACCTGTAGGCTAACTATGGTCCTAATTGGGGATGAGCATAGTCTTGATACTTAGCAAAATTTGTGAAAACTGGCCTTCTGTTGACTATGCTCTCCATGATTACATTGTCTATCTAGAATGGTGTGCTTGGGGAAGAGCATAGTCTCAACAATTGGGTAAAATTTAAAGATTTTTCATTTTGGTTGACTATGCTCTAGGAGACTACACTCTCTACACTCTATAGAAGGATTGAGCATAGTTCCCACCTTTTGCAAAAATTTGTAGTTGGAACACTATAGTCCAAATTTGGTGGCGTTTTAAGATCCATAAAGAAACCAGAGTTAAGTTTTTGGAGAACCACACTTTGGACCTCCTTGAAACACATTTTCCTTAAGTAGGCCTTGGTCAAGATGACTTCTAAGTTTGGTCTAGGCCCAAGCACCTTGTCTTGTTGTAATTGATTAATTTTAGCTATGGAAATCTAGTGAATAAATTCCATTTTAGACTCCTCCCAAAGAGGGCCCATGACATGTGTTTTAGCTACGTTTTCTTAGGGTTGCTGCAGCTATTAGCTTGTTTCCTTTCTTGATTGCTTGTCCCTTGGTTGGGATAATCCTCTCTCTTGTGGTAACGTAACCAAGTATTAGCTTTTAATGTATAACTTAGAACACTTTGATACATTGTCTCCTTGGCTAGCTACACTTAGGCTAAGCTATGATTATAGCAGATTGATTATTTTAATATTATTTTATTTGAATAACTACTCAAGTTCATTGGTAAGGTTTATCTTACATGAGTTAGTAATCTTTAATATTATTTTACTAGTTAAACCTTGTGGGAGTTAGAAAAATTTGGAAAATTTTTTGATCAAAAACCTATGGTTTGTGTCCTCCAAGATGAAAAGCTCACCTCCAATAGCTATAAGATTGAAGGATAGAGTGATTTGGACAAGCAGTTAGAAAGTTATAAACTTTAGAAGATGTTGGGCTCTAAAAATTACAACAACTCCCTTGATGTTTGTGAGCAAATGGTAAAAATTTTCTAAGTATCAATGCATATATATAGTATTTTTGTGTTGCATTGATGGGGATGCATCAATGCGTTGGGCTGTGTCGATGCAGCTTGATTAGTGGCAAGGTATCCCTACACTCAACCATACGAAATGAGCGTCGCACGTGCGATCTGGTCAAACTCCACAGATGGACTAGTTGTGGCACCTAGACAGTTATCCTTAGGTTGCAGTTCGCTGTCTTCCAACCTGGACTAGTATTATATTTGTCACGTATGGTTTAGTC
>MNCI01013045.1:311542-328951 GCA_015680685.1 Gnetum montanum
ATATTTTGCAAGGCACAGGCATCGTGGAATGCCTGTAAATGATGTTGAGGATCAGCATTGTATCCCCCTTCAAAACGTGGGATATTATTTATGTCCAAACGCTTGATCTTGCTATCCTTTAAGTGCCTTGTGGGGATCCTAACTACCTCTGTGATGTCTAGCATGCTTCAGGTTGCGAGTAGGGGTTTGTCATGATCATCTCTATCATGACGTCTGTGATGTCTTCGTGGTGATTCCCTACTCTCCCTACGTCCTTACCCTTGTCCTAACTCCCGACCTTCCTATCGAGGTCTTTCATCTTCTTTACTTTTACCCTCTCTTTTATGCTCATGATGGTTGCGCCCAGATGTGGAAGGACAGTATGAATGGTGAGATGAAGGAGAAGAGGAAGGGGATCCATCACCATGGCGATGTTTCTTACCTTCTCTTCGGCTGCTTCGGCCTCGATCGTTGTGACGATCAAAGTGCCCGTCCTTAGTGTGAGTGGTTGTTCCTGCTATGAACAGTTGGTGTTCACGGGGATCAGAGCCCGTAGCATGTATAGTTGATCGAAGGCTCTGATGCCTAACCTCTTCACCATTATGAGGAGGAGGAACATCATTTTCTAAGAAACCCATTATGAGGGGTTCCTCGTCTCCTATTTCACTAAGGACATGGGGGACGTTGCCCTTCAATAATGAATGTTGGCTCTTCTGCCTTTCATCCTGAATACGTTGGGTAGCGGTGGGATGATAATCCCTTACATGATATCTTCCAGCAACGTATTCAGCGAATAAGTCCTGCATGCCAATCTGTGCTAAGGCACGAAAGAGCATGTTCGGAACAGATCGATCTGGTGGTAAAACTATATTACCAAACAAATCTCTCTAGCACAACTATTCATCCTGATGGAGGGTAAAAGTGGAATCAGGAATATACTCATCGGGATGAGTATAAGTTATCATATACTGTTTAGGACTTGGCTGGTCCAGGTTATGTGTATGTCGCTGATTGTCTTCCGTGTTATCCCTAGGTGAGTTAACCTTATGAGAAGAAGCCATTTTATTGGTGTGCTATTCACCGTTATATATGTTCTTATTTAACTAATTAACCCAAAGTTTTGTTAAGGCTCACAACGATATGAAAGATTTCCTAATGTTCTAATTGGCGTACAAACACTTAGTCCCCGGCAACGACGCCAATGATGAGTGGCGAGGTACCCCTACACTCAACCATACGAAACGAGCGTAGCACGCGCGATCCGGTCGAACTCCATAGATTAAATGCCTAATTCCACAAGGAACAATTGGGGTTAATTAATCGTTGTCTTCCTAGACTTGTTGTTGTCACGGTGTATGGTTAAGTAAGTCCGAGGTATATGATTTTTTTGGTCTTTTCTGTTTTATCTCCTATGCTAAGGGGTGAAAGGTTGAGAGACTAAAACTAATTCTAACTACAACGCTAAGTCCTAGCATNTCCTTGGCTAGCCGTACACATTCGTCAATGCTCGTAACCAAGTCGTACTCATGCCACATTACTAGGAAAGTAATAAATAACATTAAATAAACCTATCCATGCACTGCAAGGTTTTTCCACAAAGCTCATCTTTATTGCTGTACACAACTTGCGTTCAGGTACAAAGCTGCTCGAATAAAGAACCGTTCACTTGGAGGACTCCTACTACGGGCACATGGAAAAATATTCTATCTCTGGGGTGATCAATCCACCAGATCTTTGCTACTTTATGCCTAGGATTAGAAATGAGGGGAGTGCTACCTCTTATTTATAGATTTGGTGGCAGACCGCAATATCGCGGCTTGTGCATATCGCGTCTCATCAGTAATATAGTCAAAATGGAGTTAAAATTGTGACAAATTTTAACCTAATGGTTTAGGTCTTGGCCTGGTAATCCCAAGTTACGGGGTTGATTCTTCTAGGTAGCACTAAGTTATAAACTTCTATAAATCTTAGGGTGTACCTATGTTTCAACAACACCTCCTACTCATAAAGGAATTCCCAAAAAAAAAGAAAAAAAGGAAAAATTCTACAAAACAACAATTAGGCCTACTATCTTATATGGTATTGAATATTGGCTAGTAGGGATTACATTTGTCGAGTGCATTGCCCTTAGAAGGCCTTTTTATTTTTCAATAAATGGTATTTTAAAAAGTACCCTGTGAATAAAAGGTTTAACATAAAATTTACCTTGGGTGATTTTTGTGAATACTTTGCATGAGAAGGGTTAATTTTTTAGTTAAAAATACATAAAACAAGAGCATGAATAATTAATAAATTTTTAATTAGTTACATATTGATTAAAATAAGCATCTTTGAAGGTTAAAAAATATTTGTGCCCATTCTAATGGAAAGGCATATTAGAAATCATTATTCATATGAAAAATATAAGGTACCTTTCAAATTTGACCCTTAAAAGAGGCATAAATAAAAAATTAGTATGGCAAAAATGTGAATGCATAGATGAATGTTGAATGTCACTAGAAGAGATAAATTGCACAATAAAAAAATTAAAGAAAGACTTGAAGTAGTTTTTATTTTAGATAAGTAATAGGAATGGCATCTTAAATGGTTTGGATAGTGATGAGTGGCGAGGTACCCCTACACTCAACCATACGAATACGAGCATTACACAAGCGATCCGGTCGAACTCCAAGGACTAAGTGCTTACGCGCCTTATGGAACACTTAAGGTTAATGAATCGTTGTCTTCCTAGACTTGTTGTTGTCACGGTGTATGGTTAAGTAAGTCTGAGGTATATGATTTTTATAACCTTTATCTTTTTATCGCCTATGCTAAGACAGGAAAGGGTGAAGAGACTAAGTAACTAGCTTTCACTAACTAAGCTTTAATCATCCTAGCATCAGTCTCCATTCCCACTTACAATACACACCCTGAACTAGTGCAACGCTATTAGGATTACCAAACACTATTCATTATTGGGTTACCATGCGTAGCACACGTGCTCGAAGCGGTCATACTGAATGCACTTAACTAGGAGTTGAGGGTTGAGAGAGATTAATTATCTAAGAAAGAATTTAAGCATTTAACATTAATTAAATCCTAATTAGCTTAGTCCATGCATTGCAAGGTTTATCAGAAAGTTTGTCTTTATTTTCATACACAAATATGTGCTCAGGTATAATTTTCTCGAATAAAGATCTGTTCACTTTGAGACTCCTACTGCGGGCACATGGAAATTATTTTATCTTTGGAATGGTAAAACTTCCAGAGTTTATCTAAGGGTCTAGATCTAGATGAGAAAATAAGGGAAAGCCACCTCTTATTTATAGACAAGGCGATGAGCTGTGATATCACGTACACGATATCGTAGGGGTCGACGCGATATCGCGGCCCATCATACCCCCATGATTGAATGAAAAATCGTCCTTGAGTTCCTTACAAAATATTGGGAAGGTATGAGATTATTGACTTGAATGAAACTAATGGTAGATGGGGTGACATGTGAATAGATCATCATTGCAATACATGGAAAAATTTAGTGTTCATGACAACAAAAGTGAACACTATACATAATTGACATCCAGCCTTATTTGGCAGCTGAGAGAGAAGAGAGAAGAGAGAGAGAAAAGAAGAAGTTTGCTGCTGCCAATGCCAAGAGTGCACCTTTTGTTGTCCATCCATAAGCATGCCATCAATTTTTTCCCTTGCATAACTACTTCAGCGCCAGTCCATTCCAAGTGTTTCCTCCAGATCCAATCTGTTGTTGTATGATTTCCATCTACACACACAACACAGTATGATATTAGCAAGGATAAATGAATCATAATGCAATTGATACCTTTCTTCGGTGTAAGGTCTATTGGCTGAGTTGTGATATGGTTGATACAGATCTGAAGATATAATACTGGTGACTACCCAAGGTGTAGGGGTTTAGAGAAAATCAAAAAAAATTGGACCAGGACCCCCATAACTGAGAGCAAACCTTCGATAGCCATAGAATAGAAAAAGATAAGGAATAAGAAAGATGAAGAAAAAAAAAACAACAACGTTGATAAAATGGATGTCAAAGATGGAAATAAACAAAATAATTGGTGATTACATAAATGTTTAAGGGAAAGAAATTAACAGATGCACCAAATAAGAATGCCAGTGGGTCCTCCCCAAAGCAGGCTCATGCCCTTAATGCCCTAACAATCCCACATTCAAAGAGTCTGTAGGCTCTAGAAATGTCATTTGGAAGTAAGGGTTAAAGTCTTAACCACAAGAGTTTACCAAAAAAGAAAACAATGCATCAACCAAAATATAGACTACTGATACAACCAGTAATGAGGTGATAAGTGGGGAAAGAAGGATGGAAAGAAGAGAATGGTGGAATCTCAAGAACAAGGTGGTGTATAGCCCCTTGTGTATTAATGGTTAATGTGACTTAGTAGATCCCATTCCAAATTCGGCCTCAAACAAACCACATTCAGTGACTTCACATTAATACATTTGACCCATCCATCTACTTGAAGTAACAAGAATGCCTTCACTAAAGAGCCATCACCATTCTGACGAAATGAAGGGGGAGAGAGTAGAAAGCCAGAAGGGCCTTAGTTAGAGGGAACATGTTTATTTTAGTTCCATAACTAGTGCTTGTAGCCCAAATGATTATTTTGTCTAAGGGGTGTGCTTTGAATTCTCATTTTTTTTTTGTGTTTTTGCATGAGAACCACACCATGAAAAGACTTATTATTTTTATTTGCTCAACTTCCTNTGAGAAATACCTAGTCACCGATTCATTGATAGTTCTTATTATTGGGAAAGGGACTATATAGTTCCAATCCAAGAGAGACCATAGAAATTTATGGATGCATGGGTGATGTGGATTGATTGCCTATTATATCAAAAGAACCATATCTTAGTATCAACATCATAACTTAAAGGTTAAAATGAAACATTAGCAATTAATGGAATACAGTTCATACCATCTTTGGAGCACTTATTAAGTAATGAATCAAACAAAGTAATCAAGAACACAAAGAAATGAAAAAGTATAAATGATGTTGTAAAACAAAAATAAGAAAAGTTAAAGAAATTTGTAAAAAAAAATGTGAAAAATAAAAAATGTGTAAAAAAAATATTTAAAAACATTGAGGGCCTCAAATGATCAGAATAGGTGGCCATCTCCCCCATGACTGAATTGGAAAGGAGAGATCCAAAATAGTGAGTGAGATCATCCTCTCTCAGATGTGTTATGTGCATAGACCGTTCTAGGTTCATGATAAGGGTTAGTCGGTTGCACATAGACTAGTATTCTCCTATCGAAATACTCATTTGGATTTTCTAAGAGTTTCCAACTTTCCTCGATTGGTGGTTTCAGATTAAGGATTGGAAGTTGGAGACACTCTTGCTCTAGTGCATCTATGCTTTCTTCGTGGGCGCAAGTTGGTCCCCCAGTTAGTTCCATACATATTGGTGGGTTGCTCTCTTGATTAGCTATCAACCACTAGGTGTTCTCTTGTTGTGTGGTTGCTACATATAGGCACTTTTGTATGTTAACTTCCTGAGCACACCGGTTGTATGTAGGAGATGTTGAACGCTCATGTACGCTATCACCCTCTATATCACTGTATGTGATGCATGGAACCTTCTTCTTCTCGATCTTTCCATAAGTATTTTCCTTAGATATTTCTAGGGAAAGATCATGGATTCCTAGGCATGCGTTCATAGTTCTTAGCCATGCCCTTCCCATTATTATTGGGAAGTCCCCCTTGTCATTGTTGACTTGTATCACTAGGAAATCAGCTGGGTATGACCAACCACGCACAGTGGTAATGATGTCCTCCACCAATCCCAAGGGAATAGTGATGGACTGATCAACTAGCTCTAAGTGAATATTACTCTTCTTTAGTGGAGGCAGGTTCCAGGCTTTATACATTTCTTATGATATCAAGTTGACTCCAGAATCTAAGTTAAGAAGAGATTTACATGGTTCATTCCCAGCGACTTGGAGGTAGATTAGGGGACTTCTAGGATTAGAGAATTTCCTGGGAAGGTGATCCACCTTGATCCAGTTAGTGATGGTATGTGTTAACATAACCATATGTGTTTAGCTCTATTGCTGGTTTGGAGGGAGCTCCGAAGCCTTATTTGATGGAGGAACGTTTGGAGGCTCAACCGCTTGTGGTTGTGAGAGCTTGTTTGGATTGTTGGTTCTGAAAAAAAGTTTTCTCCTTGTACGATTGTTAGAACCAGTAGCGGGTTGAAGGTTTACAACTCTTGTAGTAGTGCGTTGCTATGGTTGAGTGGGGAGTTCCCCTTGCATCACTGGAGCAGGCGGTAGTGGAGCTATCAGTGTAAGAGTCATGGTTGGGTTCATAGGATTGTATGGATGTGGTGTGTCTCTCCCAGGAGAGGGAGTCTTATAGTACTCTCAAGCTTGGTAGTGATATTGTGGGGTCACGTGACCAACAGAGTCACTTGGAGAGATTGGCTGCTGCACGTAATAGCCATATGGGTTCGATTGTTGGTAAGGGTATTGTTGCCTTGGCGATGGCATCCCCCATGACTGTGGGTATTGCCACTGCTAGTGTTGCTCCATAGGTTGTGGCAGAGTTTCACTTGGATAATATGTTAATGGTTGGTGGAACACCTCGGGTTACCTTGGGAATAAGATAACCGACGAGGTGCTTGCCATTTGTTAAGTCTCGAGTTGAGTGCATACGCCCCAGACTCTTATAGATGTGAGATTATTGGGCAACATCCCTTAGGATGGTCATATTGGCATATTTCACATCCATTGTCATTTTCCATATCCGAATCCACAACCTCTTCAGTGATAGCTAATTTATCCTTACCTTTGTTATGTTCATGGTCTAAATCCCTCTTCTTTTTCTTATCATGGTCACTACTTCACTCCTTAGACTCCTCTATGATTTTTAAAAAAGTTTCAAATCTACTATCTAAGGAGTTCCACATTTGATCTACCTTAGCCAACACTTTTGTTGTTAATTTCTGAAGTGGCAAGGTTTTCCTACTAACCAACTCTTTGAGTGGTGACTCATCTTCGTCCTCACAGAATCTTACTTCCCTCTTTTAGAGAGAAGGATCGCGGTTATACTCTTTCGTGATTTCTCTCTTATGTAGCTCTTCTTCTTCCTTAGCTAGTTGCTCCAACAATCTATGAACCTCATGGGACCTAAGTCTAGATAATCTCCCTTGGGCATATGTCCCAAGGGTTCTCCTGGTTTCATGTCTTAGCCCATCTACGAGATGGCATAGTTGATCCTGTTGTGCATAACCATGGCATGGGCAATGATGTAACAGTGCATAATATTGGCCCATGGCAACATCCAAGGATTCATGAGTTCCCTGCTTCCAATCTTGGATCTATTTTCATAAGTTGTACACTTGGGAATACGTTTGATATTTATCATTAAACAGTTCTAGCATCGTACTCCACCTCCTAATGGTTTCTAGTTCTAAGGACCGGTACCAGCTTTCCGCTTCTTTTATGAGTGTCCTTGGGA
This sequence comes from Gnetum montanum, assembly GCA_015680685.1. Taxonomy (NCBI): domain Eukaryota; kingdom Viridiplantae; phylum Streptophyta; class Gnetopsida; order Gnetales; family Gnetaceae; genus Gnetum; species Gnetum montanum. The sequence goes on from MNCI01013045.1 coordinate 319,012, forward strand.
ACAACTTTAATTTTTGCCACTTTTTCTCAATATTCTGCAAGGAACATGCATCGTGAAATGCTTGTAAGTGGTTCTACGGATCAACATTGTATCACCCCTCAAATTGTGGGATATTATTCATGTCTAGTCTCTTGATCCAACTATCTTTTTTGGTGCATTGTAGGTATTCTAACAGTCTCCATAATTTCTAACATGCTTCAAGTTGCAAGTAGGGGTTTTTCATGGTCATTTCTTTCATGGTGTCTGTGATGTCTATGCGGTTCCCTACTTTCCCTTATTTCAAGCCTTGATTCCCTAGAGTGCCCTTGTCCTTGCTCTCGACTCTCTCATCGAGGTTTCTCATTTTTCTTACCCTTGTCCTCATGATGAGGTTCCTGGTGACTGCATCCCGATGTTGAAGGAGAGGGTGAATGTTGCGATGAAGGGAAAGAGGAAGAAGAACCATTGTCATGATGATGTTTCCTACCTTCCCTTTGGTGATCTCAACCTCGATCGTGATGACGATCAGAATGCTTGCCCTTATCTTATGTTTGTATTCCCCCATTGAACACTTGGTGTTCATGGAAATCAGAACTAGGGTTGTGTATCGTGGAACGAAGGTTCTGATACACAACCTCCTCACTATCGTTAGGAGGCGAAACATCATTTTGTGGAGAACCTATTGAGATAGGTTCACCAACTTTAATTTCTCTTATGACGGGTGAAGCATTATGGGATCCCTTGCCCTTCAATGATGTGTGGTAGCTCTCCTGCCGTGAGTCCCATTGATGTTATGCTTCTATGGGATGGTAGTCCCTTACATTTTAATCGCATGCAATGTACTCAGCATATAATTACAACATGCCAATTCGTGCAAGGGCACGAAGGAGCATGTTGGGGGCAGCTCTATTTGGAGGCAACACTATGTTACCCTCCAAGTCTCTCCAACACAGTTGTTTGTCTTGATGGAAGACAAAGGTAAAGTCAGGTATATAATCATTGTGATGAGTATATACCACACTGAATTGTTGACGAACTGATGGTTCTTGGTAATGTATGTTGTGCCGTCAACTATCTCTAGTGTTGGTCCTAGGTAGTGAAGTGCTTTTGTGTGGAGAAGAAGAAATTTTAGTCTTGTTCGGTGTGCTGTTTATCGTTATGTTATTTTTCTCTTGATTAACCCTAAGGGTTCGTTCTAGCTCCCAACGATGTAAATGATTTCCTATGTTCTACATAACGCACAAACAACTAACTCCCCAGCAATGACGCTAATGATGAGTGGTGAGATACCCCTACACTCAACCATATGAATACAAGCGTTACACGTGCAATCCGGTTGAGCTCCAAGGACTAAGTGCTTACACGCCTTATGGAGCACTTAAGGTTAATCAATTGTTGTCTTCCCAAACTTACTTGTATTGTCATGGTTGTATGGTTAAGTAAGTCTAAGGTATATGATTTTTATAAATTTTATCTTTTTATCGCCTATGCTAAGACAGGAAAGGGTGAGGAGACTAAGTAACTAACTTTCACTAACTAAGATTTAATTGTCCTAGCATCAATATCCGTTCCCACTTACTGTACACACTTGAAACTAGTGCAACGCTACTAGGATTACCAAACGCTATTTGTTACTGGGTTACCAAGCGTAGCACACGTGCTCGAAGCGATCGTACTGAATGCACTTAACTAGGAGTTGAGGGTTGAGAGAGATTAATTATCTAAGAAAGCATTTAAGCATTTAACATTAATTAAATTCTAATTAGGTTAGTCCATGCACTGCAAGGTTTATCAGAAAGTTCATCTTTATTTCCATACACAAATGTGTGATTAGGTACAATTTGCTCGAATAAAGATTCGTTCACTTTGAACTCCTACTGCGGGCACATGGAAATTATTCTATCTTTGGAATGGTAAAACTTCCAAAGTTTATCTAAGGGTCTAGATTTAGATGAGAAAACAAGGGAAAGCCACCTCTTATTTATAGACAAGGCGATGGGCTACGATATCGCATACGCGATATTGTAGGGGTCGATGCGATATCGTGGACGCGATATCGCAGCCCATGCAATATTGCATCCCATCAGATAGGTATAAAGAAGATCAGATAACAAGCTTATAAAGAAAGTTTGCTACATCATTATTCTATCAAAGAAATAAAAGGAAAGATCAAAAAAGACATGGGAAAAATAGTGGAAAATAATTTAGAGTAATTTCAAATAAACAAAAATATAGCTTTTATAGAGGTGAATGGCAACAACAACAACAACTCATAGCCAACCCCATTTTGTTGGAATAAGGCTAGGATAATGATGATGATGACTAAATGACCTTTAAAAAATTACTTAACACATGATGTGTTTTATTTAATAATTACTATGGTACCTTCATCTTAATAACATAGACTAATCCATTCAAATAGGTTAGGAACTTAACATTGATATAGCCAATATAAAAATTAATATAACTATATGTTAAATTAGTATACTTAGAATTTATGTAAAATAAAATAGTGTGCAAATCATAAGTGTGATTTAAATGAGTAAGTTGAGATACATGCCACTTGGGATCATCATAAGGTTATATGTTTAAGAGCTATAACATTAGTGATGAAGGGGTTACTCTAATTATTAGAGCGGTTATTATTGGAGCGGTTACTCTAATAATTAGAGCGGTTATTATTGGAGTGATTACTCTAATTATTAGAGCAGTTATTATTGGAGCGATTACTCTAATAATTAGAGTGGTTATTATTGGAGCGGTTACTTTAATTATTAGAGCGGTTATTATTGGAGTGGTTATTCTAATAATTAGAGTGGTTATTATTGGAGCAATTATTCTAATTATTAGAGTGGTTACTCTAATTATTAGAGTAGTTGCTCCCAAGTCTATAAATACAGTGCCCAGGCGCACAAACGAAAAGAAGTCTTGTAGCATAAAAGTAGCAAAACTCTTGTAGTTAGAGTATTTTCCAAATGCCCGCAGCAGGAGGTCAAAGTGTGGATAGATCTTTATTCAAGCATTGTGTACCTAGCACACCTTGTGTATGGAAATAAAGATGAGCTCTTTGATTCATCCTTGCAGCACTTGAGATTTGTTTTCTTACACATTTCTTTTATTTTACTTTCTTATGCATTTATTTTATTTTATGCAGTTTACATTTATGTTATTAGCATAGCAATTCATTTTTATCAATTAAGAAAATTGTTAAATTACACAGTACAATCACTTCGAGCATGCGTGTAACACTTGGTAACCCAGTAACGATTAGCGTTTGGTAATCCCAGTAGTGTTGCGCTGGTTTAGGATGTGTACAAAAAGTGAGAATGGATACTGGTGTTAGGATTATTTAAAGCCTAGTTAATTAGTAGTTAAGTTAAATTAGTCACTTAGTTATCTCTCTCTCCTCCCTTATTAGCAGCAGGACATAAAAACATAAAAGCCATAAAAATCATATGCCGTAAGCTTACTTAACCATACAATCATGACATACAAGTAAGTTTGCGAAGACAACAATCAACCAACCCATCCTTGTTTCACAAAGGCACATAGGCACTTAGTCCTTGGAATTTGACCAGATCATGTGTGAAATGCTCGTATTCGTACGGTTGAGCATAGGGATACCTCACTGCTCATCAATTAGATAAACAACTAGGCATAGTAAGTCATCATCATAAGTAGATAACTAACTTTAGTAAGTCATTATCACTTCTTCACCTACCTTAATGTTCATCTCATCATAGATAGGATAAAGGCACCAAGATAACTAACATAAAACTTTATTACAACTTTAGTAGAATTTTATAACTCAATGCTACCTACTAGAATTGAATCCATATCTTAGAGTTTTTAAATAAAGAGTCTCACCACTAGGTTAAAATCTCATTATTAGAAAATAATAGTGTGTAAGATATCCCTTGAATTCAAACTTATGACTTGTAAAGTTGATGTTTCACTTTAAATTTATAAAGTTGTAATTATTGCTACACATATTTTAGCCATTGTTGTTATTGTGATGATAAACTAAGTTTCCTAGCCACTCATCCATATAAAAAAATAGTAAAAATATATCAATAATGTGTTTTTACAAATCATAATAGCTTAAATGTGTACTTAATGTATAATGTAAAATGATAATGTATTCCATTGAACATCTTATGAGATATACAAGTTTCTCTGTTGGATCTAGTTTAGAATTCCATGTGTTCAAATATTAATTAGATGTAAGAACATCAATCTTTTTAGATCTCATATAAAAGTAATTAGCAAATTGAAATTTATAAACACATATTATAATTTTCATTTAACATTCATTCCTATACCCTATAAAATTTTAGGATCTCAATGAATTAACAACTTATATATACAAGAAAATAGAAGCACCACCATTCACTCAACTAGAAAGGTCAACTTACTTGATTGATAATTCCAACTTAGTTAAAAAGTCTTATATAAGTATTGTGAAATGTTGCAACTAATGTGAAGTGACATGTAACTGAAAAAAACTAAATAGTTTAAGGTAGTTAATAGTTAACATAGAGATTAATTAAAGGTAACAACAAAGTTATGTTAACCATCATCAAAATCAACTATCCTAAGATGGTCTATAAACTAAATGACAATGATAAGAAAATAAAAAATGGTGAAAATAATAAATAAATTAAAGAATTTTCTTATTTCCTTAACACCCTCCATCAAATAAATCATGAGTTTTTATTTACAAAAGCTATAAACATAAACAAATTATAAACTTTTTAAAAATTTTAATGCTTAAAAGCTTGGTGAAATCATTACCAAGTTGATCATTGGTATTGATGTAAATAGGAGAAATGAAATATAAATTAGAGAAATGAATTTTTTAGCAAATGCAAGATGGATGTAATGTATTGAAACTTCAATGTGGTTGGTTCTTTCATAAAACACATGATTTTATATTACTTCAATTATAATTTGATTATCATAAAAGATAGAGATTGTTAAAGAAATTATTTCCTTAAAATTTTCACATAACCAGTATAACTACTTCAACTTAATAACAATATTACCTAGACCTCTATATTTTTATTATGTAGAAGATAATGACACTACTCTTTATTTTGTATACCACCTTAATATTACATTACCATGATATTTAATAAGAAACTTAAGAATTGAACACCATGCAGTTGCACATCCATTGTAATCTACATTTATGTATCTTGCAAGATCAAACTTGGAAGAACATTCATAGATTAAACCATAGTCAACTATCTCTCTTAAGTAGCTTAATATACCAATTGATAATGTTAATTGTATTCTTGTTGGTTTTTGATTAAAATGAAATAAAATAGGATATATATGGTCTTGTGATGATTTAGTAAATTAATTTACCAAATAATATTTTATGCACCATAGGATCAAAAATTAATTTTAAATCATCAATGCATGAGGCACTCCCTAAATCCAATGGTGTTGATCTTGGTTTTCATTTAACTTTCTTAGTAAATCCAAAACATACTTTTTTTGTGTTATCCATATCAAGTTTAATGATTATTGTATTTTAAAACAAAGAAAATAATTAAGCAAGAATATGTTTGATATGTTAAGCTTTGTTTTGAACTAATTTTTAACATCTTTAATTAGTTGAATATTCTTCCTAGTTATAAAAATATCATCAACATATAATAACATGATTACTACCCTTTGGGAGTCTTTTGTTTGCATAACATAAATATCAACATATGTATATTCTTGTTTGAATTCTATCTTATATATATACTCATTAAAATTTATGTATTTGCTTGTTTGAATTCTATCTTATATATATACTCATTCAAAGTAAGCTTACTTTAACCTATAAAGGAACTTTCCTAGTCTCTAGACATGATTAGAAAACTTAAAATTCAAAAATACTTTTGGTTCATAGAGATTTCTTCCTATAGATCTCTATTTAAAAACACAAATTTAACATTAAGATGAAGTAATTTCTATTCATAAGTAGTAACCATAAAAAGTATACACCATATGATACACTACTTTGCCATGGGAGTAAGATTCTCTTTATAATAAATGTATTTTCATTAGGAAAAACTACAAACAATTAGATGATTTTTATATTTTTCACCATATTATCAACTTTTCTTTTAACCTCATCTTATATATATATATATTCATCAATCTTTATGTACTATTCAAAGGAAGCTTGCTTTAAACCATAAATGGACTTTCTTAGCCATAGACATTATTAGAAAACTTAAAATCCAAAAAGCATTTTGGTTCATAAATAAAGATTTCTTCTTTCATATCTCCATTTAAGAACATAAATTCAACATTAATCTAAAATAATTTTCAACTATAAGTAGCAACCACAAAAAGTATACCTTGTATGGTTCATTACTTCACAATGAGAGCAAGAGTCTCTTTATAATAAGTATCCTTTCTTTAGGAATCAACTAGATGAGTTTTATATTTATCCACCTGTGTTACCAACTTTTCTTTTAACTTGAAACATCCACTTGCCCAAATCTTCAGTTGAAGAACAAATTAAATAAGGTTCCAAGTCATATTTTTAATTAGCATGTTATATTATGCTTTCATCACTTCATACTAGTATTTATTTTGTAAAACCTCTTACATATTCATGAGTTCTCATGCTTCTAGTGTCATGTCTAAATTATTCAAATTATAATGATATATCGAAATGAATAATTTACCATTTCATAGTGTTTTTGATGGTAACTCATTTATATATTGCAACTCAATTGGTTTTAAGTATTTTAATTGATTTTTAAAATGCAATGACTGTCTAGGCATAAGTGGAAGAGCTAATGGGTTCACCTTCTTTATCCATGCTAGCTTATTTATATTCATCTTCATTAGTTAATGACACACCAGGTTATAAGTCATTTTGAACTCTAGGAAAGCTTACCATAGAATTTTTTGTTTGTTCATGATTCAGGTTGTGATGTGTATTTTGAAATATTTTGTCAAACACCACATAACATGATAGTTACACGTTTTTGGTTTTGACATTCTAAATTTGGTAGGACTTATGATCCATTAAATAATCAAGTAGTAACCCTAGCATAACCTTGGGGGCCAAACTTACCATGATGTGCTTTTGGAATATGGATTTAATGCATCTTTCAAAAGGGATAAATATACTATATTAATACATTCCCTCTATTAGACCATTTCTAAAATCAAAAAGTATCTTTTAAAGTTGTAATTAGAATTTTATTAACAATATGAATTTCATAATATCTTGCTTAAATCCAAAGAAATTTTAGCATCTAGCTATCATGTATCATACACTAAACTATTTTTCTTATTGTTCTATTTTTTCTTTCTCCAACACCATTTTTCTATGATGTGTAAAATACCACGAATTCCTACTTTATCCCCTATTTACTACAATAGGATTTAAATTCATTTGAAGGAAATTCTCATTCATCATCTAACATCAACAGTTTAGCTTAGAATTCTTTTCATTTTTAGTCCTTATTTAAAAATAAATAAACTAATCAAAATTATGACTTTTATACTAACCCATAAAGCCATGTCATTCAACTAAAATTATTAAAAAGATAACATAATATTTTTCATTTATTAATCTTATGATAAAAAAGGTCCACTAATATCTAAGTAAACCAACTCTGGCAATTGAGGGGATCTTAATTCATAATGTTTAGAAAATAACAAATGGTTTCCAATTTTACAACCTTTATAATTAGTGTAACAGTTTTTACTAAATTTGAAAATTCCTTGATAAAATTAATGATTCTCTTAAGGTTTTGACATTTACGTGCCTAAGAGTTAGATGTCATCTTAACATTTCACCTTATTGGCAAACAAATACAATCTTTCAACACTGATTAATTAATTTGAAGATTTCATTACCTAATATACAGTAGGTCGAAACTTCATTGTCATGATATATAGTGCACTAAAGATATCTTGTAATACGCTTATTAATTATCTATAAAATATCTTATAAATAATTAATAGAGATGTTGCAAAACCCAAAGGATCTAGATTTAACCTTGATTTACTAATTCAAAGAAGGCCATAGAATAAATAACAATTATTATTTAGAATCATATATACAATAAAGTAATGAAACATAGCAAAATTTTATAGTATTCACATATATAATTGAATAATATTTATTTAATGGAAAAGGAATAATTACACAACCACAAAAAGGTATATGTTGAAAAATTCCACTAGTTATACTATTAAATAGCTTGTAAAATAACGATCCTAACAACACTTATTTTGTCTCAATTGGACATCTAAAAATAAAGTTATTTACATTTAAAATTTATCAAATTAAATAATAAAATTAAAAATAATAATTGAATGAAATATTAACATATAATAAATAATATTAAATTTTCCTAAACATATAGTACACATAGAAATGAAAAATGATCATTGTAATCTCATGGTTCCAATGGCACACACCACAAATTCATATCTAACACACTTTATTGTTTACTCACAAAATAGGTACATGGCTTAAATTTGAAAAAAGTTTACAAATTTTTTTTATTTTACAAAAAAACAAAATATACAGAAATTATTTTTCAAGTTCAGAAGGTCCATCTTGTATAGGATTAATCCACCTATCATCTCATGTTCCTCTTTCAATGGTTCCCTACCTACTTTGGGCTCTTTCCATCAAAATACAAGAGTATTCAAACCCCCTCAAATAAGAAAGGTTATTATATTTCCCTCTTTAGTGAGCATAAAGGTTCTTAGCCAAAATTCTTACGTTATAAGCTAGGTAAATTTTTCCAATTAAATATTCAAAAATTCTTCAAGGTTCAGAAATGCCACAAGTTTTCCAAAAATTTAAGAGAAAATAAAATATCTAAAATGATGAGTGGTGAGGTACCCCTACACTCAACCACACGAATATGAACGTTCATGCACAATTCGGTCGAACTCCATAGACGAACTAGTTGTGGTATCTAGATAGTTACACGTTGATCGCAGTTTTTTGTCTTCCCACTTGGACTAGTATTTACTTGGTCATGTATGGTTTAGTCTAGACTGAGGCGAATGATGTGATCCTAAACTAGGACTACTCCTAGAGACAATGGAAAATAATCTTGTTTTAAGCTAATAAGTAATAAGAAGAAAAATCTAAACTAGCTTGAGTGAGATGAGCATCGATCCTTAATCATCCATGTGCATCTTGGACCTCATGTACTACTTCTGGGATTACCAAGCACATATTACTTGAGCACTCCTAGACACGCTACTGGGTTATCAAGTAGTTACACTTAAATGTTTGTGATTAAGTCGTACTCATTCTGCATTTAGTAACAGGAATAGCAATTGATGATAAAAAAATGTTAATGAAGAAAATAATAAATAAAAATTAACAATTGAAGTAATTAAAGGCTAAGTGAATGCTACAATGATGGAGTAATCTCAATCTTTATTGCAGGTCATGTGTGTGTCCAAGTACGTCACACTCAAATAAATGTTTCGTACAACTACAATCATCACACTATAGGCATGCATTGGGGAAAGAATGAAACTAACTAAAAAAAATGACAAAAAGACTCTATCTAAGAATTATGAACTCCCCCCTTTCCTGTGCGCCCGAATGTGGTATTTATAGGCCTACACAAGAATCATGATATCATGTATTCGATATTGTTATGTAGGCTACAATATCACATACCCTGATGAGTGGCGAGGTACCCCTACACTCAACCATACGAATATGAGTGTTACATGCATGATCCAATTGAAATATGCAGACTAAGTGCCTACACGCCTTATGGAACACTTAAGGTTAATTATTCGTTGTCTTCCCAGACTTGTATTTTTCACGGTGTATGGTTAAGTAAGTTTGAGGTATATGATTTTTATATCTTTTTCGTTTTTATCTCCTATGCTAACAAGGTGAAGGGTAAAGAGATTAATTAACTAACTTTAACTAACTAACTAAGTCTTAATTAACCTA
>MNCI01013045.1:329166-383444 GCA_015680685.1 Gnetum montanum
TACACAAACTTGTGTTCAGGTACAATATTTGCTCGAATAAAGATCTGTTCACTTTGGAGCTCCTACTGCGGGCACATGGAAATTATTCTATCTCTGGAGGGATTAAACTGCCAGAGTTTTGCTACGGTCTAGGCCTAGCATGAGAAACAAGGGAGAGCTACCTCTTATTTATAGAACTCGTAGCAGACCGCGATATTGCGGGGGAAGACACGATATCGCATACACGATATCGCGTCCCATCATACCCGCATGACTAAATAAAAAATCATCCTTGAGTTCCTTACAAAATATTGGGACGGTATGGGATTATTGTCTCAAAATGGAACTAATGGGATGACATGTGAATGGATCATCATTACAAGAGAAGACAAAACTGGTGTTCACGACAACAAGAGTGAACACTTTATACATTGACATCAGGTCTTATTTGTCAGTTGAGAAAGAGAGAGAGACAGAATTTTTGCTACTGCCAACACCAAGATTGTGCCTTTTGTTGTCCATTCATATGGGTTTGGTTGCTAGTAAGGGTATTGTTGTCTTGGCGGTGGCATCCCCCATGACTGTGGGTGTTGCCACTGCTGATGTTGTTCGATGGGTTGTGCTAGAGTTCCACTTGAATAGTACATTAATGGTTGCAGGAACTATCTTGGGTTACCTTGGGGATAAGGTAACCTCTAGGGTGTCTGCCATTTGTTAAGTCTTGGGTTGAGTGCATACACCCTAGACTCCTATAGATGTGAGATGATTGGACAACATCCCTTAGGATGGTCATATTGGCAGATCTCACATCCACCATCATTGTCTATGTCCGAATCCATAACCTCATCGGAGATATTCAGTTTTCCCTTACCCTTGTCATGTGCATGGCCTGAATCTCTCTGCTTTTTCTTACCATTGTCACTACTTCGTTTCTCCTTAGAGTCCTCTATGATTTTCAGGACAAGTTCAAATCTACTATCCAAGGAGTCTTGTATTTGATCTACCTTAGCCGCCATCTCCATTGTTAACTTCTGAAGCAGCAAGGTTTTCCTATTCACCAACTCTTCGAGTGGTGACTCATCCTCTTCATTGCAGAATCTCACTTCCTTCTTTCGAAGGGAGGGATCACAGTTATATTCTTCCGTGCTTTCTCTTTTTCATAGATCCCCTTCTTCTTTGGCTACTTGTTCCNGCGCTTTCTCTTTTTCATAGATCCCCTTCTTCTTTGGCTACTTGTTCCAACAAGCGATGAATTTCATGGGATCTAAGTTCTGATAGTCTCCCTTGGGCATATGTCCCTTAGCCCATCTACGAGGTGGCAGAGTTGATCCTGCTATGCGTAACCATGGCCCGGGCAACAATATAACAATGCATAGTAGCAGCCCATGGCAGCATCCAAGGGTTCATGAGTACCTTGCTTCCATCCTTGGATTTTCTTACACAAGTTAGAAACTCTAGAGTATGTTTGATATTTATCATTGAAGAGTTCTAACATCGTACTCCACCTCCTAATGGTTTCCAATTCTAAGGACTAGTACCAACTCTTTGCTTCCTTTATGAGTGTCCTGGGAAACAACTTCAGTTTCTGCCGCTCATTTTCTATGTTTTGCAAGGTACAGGCATCATGAAATGCTTGTAAATGATTTTGCAGATCCGCATTGTATCCCCCTTCAAAGTGTGGGATATTATTCATGTCTAAGCGCTTGATCCGGCTATCTTTTTGATGCCTTGTCAGTATTCTCACTTCCTCTATTATATCTAGCATGATTCGGGTGGCAAGTAGGGGTTCATCATGATCATCTCTTTCACGATGTCTATGACGCCTACGTTGTTCCCTACTTTCCCTTATTTCATGCCTAGACTCTCTAGACTACCCTCGTCCTCTCTCTCGCTTACCCTTATCCTCACTGTTATGCTCTTTATGACTGCACCCTGATGTGGAAGGAGAGGGTGAATGATGTGATGAAGGAGAAGAAGAAGAAGAATCATTCCCATGATGATGTTTCTTACCCTCTCTTCTATGGCTACAACCCCAATCATGATGAAGATCTGAATGCCCATCCTTGTCATGTGTTTTTGTTCTCTTAGTGAACAGTTGGTGTTTACGGGGATCAGAACTAGGGTTGTGTATCGTGGAGCATAGGTTCTGATACCCCACCTCCTCACTATTGTTAGGAGGGGGAACATCATTTGATGGAGAATCCATTATAAGTGGTTCACCATCTTTAATTTCACTTAGGACGTGCGGGACCCCTTTTCCCTTCAGCAATGTATGGTGTCTCTCCTACCTTGAGTCCCTTAAACATTGTGCTTCTATGGGATGGTAATCCCATGTGTCAAAATCTATCACAACGTATTCAACATATAATTCCATCATGCTTATCTGTCCTAGAGCATGAAGAAGCATGTTGGGGACTACATGATCTAGAGGTAACACTATGTTACCTTGCAAGTCTCTCCAGTGCATCTGTTTATCTTGATGGAGGATAAAAGTAAAATTGGATATGTACTCATCGAGATGAGTATATACCACCCTATATTGTTGAGGAACTGGCAGATTTTGGTTATGCATTTTAGACTACCGACTATTTCTTGTATGATCCCTAGATGGTGAAGTGCTCTTATGAGAAGAAGACATCTTAATTTAATTCGGTGTGCTGATTAACCGTTATATAATTTTTTGTTTAATTAACCCTAAGGGTTTGGTTAAGCTCCCAACGATGTGAGTGATTTCCTATGTTCTACTTAGCGCACAAACACTTAGTCCCTGGCAACGGTGCCAATGATGAGTGGCGAGGTACCCCTACACTCAACCATACGAATATGAGCGTTACACATGTGATTAAGTCGAACTCCATAGACTAAGTACCTACATGCCTTATGGAACACTTAAGGTTAATTATTCGTTATCTTCCCAAACTTACTTGTATTTGTCACGGTGTATGGTTAAGTAAGTTTGAGGTATATGATTTGTTTATCTTTTTCGTTTTTATCTCCTATGCTGACAAGGTGAAGGGTGAAGAGATTAATTAACTAACTTTAAGTAACTAACTAAGTCTTAATTAACCTAGCCTCAGCATCCATTCCCACTTATCGTTCACACCCTGAACCAATGCAACCTTGGTTATCAAACGCTAGTTATTGCTGGGATCACCAAGCGTAACGCATGTGCCCAAAGCGGTCGTACTGAGGCACTTAACTAGGAGAGAAGGGTTGAGAGAGATTCAATGAATAATAAAGTCATTAAATGGTAAACAATAAATAACAATAAATAAAGTACTATTTAGCCTATTCCATGCATTGCAAGGTTTATCTTAGAAGTTCGTCTTTATTTTCGTACACAAACTTGTGTTCAGGTACAATATTTGCTTGAATAAATATCCATTCACTTTGGAGCTCCTATTGTGGGCACATGGAAATTATTCAATCTCTGGAGGGATCAAACTACCAGATTTTCACTAGGGTCTAGGCCTAGCATGAGAAACAAGGGAGAGCTGCCTCTTATTTATAGAATTGGCAGTGGACTGCGATATTGCGTATGTGATATCACGGGGGAAGGTGCAATATCATGTATGTGATATCGTGTGGGATGCGATATTGCAGCGGACACGATATCGCGGCCCATGCGATATCACATCCCATCATACCCGATATCAAGGATCTGATATCAAGGTCTGGCAAAACACAATTCATCGTAAAAGAAATCCAAAAATCTAAAAGAATGTATATTTTATCTATGCATGTCCAAAGGTTAGGTCTTAGTTACTGATGAGTCATAATTAGATAGGCTACGTCGATGCAACATCATTGACGTATCCTCATTGACATATGGTAGGATGTGTTGATGTAGATGTGTTAATGTTGATGCAGGTGTTGATGCCAACATCCCATCCTAGGCACAAGGCCATGAATATTTAATCCCATGCAACCACTAACATAACCTTATCCACATAAGACAGTCTACATATGTCATGAATAATAAAAGATCTCTATAGAAAAGATCAAAGATACATCATGAAGTTAAACACAAATTTGTAAATTTGGATTCAAACATAATAATAAAAATTACTAAAAATATCAATGTCCCATTAATTAAGGAGCTAGTCAGTGTAGTGACAAACATTACATTGCAACAGTGGGCATTTCATGGGTAAGATGGTCAAAAATGTGGGTGTTGTGGTGGTAGCAGTTATGTTGTAAGCAACAAACGTTACAAAGAGAACATGGGCAAGTGGTGAAAATTTTGTGGGAACGTGCAAATGTGTTGGAGGTGGTAGACATGGGCATTAAAGGGCATCGTTGGTAGCAACTTATAAAAGGAGCAGTGGGTAAAAACCAGAGGATATTAGCCTATTCTCTCCCTCTCTTAGGACCCCTCTATGAACCTCCCTCTTCCAAATAGTAAGCAACTGATGATGTGTAATAGCGGTCGACATAGTAGGTAGTAGGAGCTGAGTTGCATCGACATTCGAGTGTAGTAGTGGTGTGAACAACAAAGTCAGTAGGTAGCGGGCAACAACAAGGGAAGATCTCCTAGCCTCCACTTCTCTCAGTAGGAAAATGACATCTATGAATGGTAGATGACATGTAGTGCGATCAGTAGTAGTGGGTGGCCAACACTTTAGTGTAGCAATGACAACAAGTGATGTGTGTCAACATAGGTGACAAGAATATGTGCATGATAGTCATCGACTGATGGAGGATAACAGGGGCCTCTCTCTCTCTCTAGGTGATGATAGTAGGCATACGGTGACTATGGGTGGTGCGTTGACAACTATGAATAGTGATGGTGGTGGTTAGTGGTGGGATAGATCTCTCTATTCCTCTCCTGGTGGTAAGTGATTTAGACACGAGCTACATCTAGTGGATGGGTGTAGGATAGGCTCAAATGGCAGAGGCTCTAGGTAGCATGCAGTAGGTGTGAATGGTGATGGCTACCACTCCATGTCAAAAACATGAACAAAAGGCAACCATGGGGGTTCTAAGCCTCTTCCTCCCAACGGCCATAACTAGCAATGGTAGCAGTGCATCTTTGCATAGGACTATAGGTAAACTTAAAAGACTAAGTCTATGGAATTCAATTGGATCGTTAGTGAACGCTTATGATTTGTATGGTTGGGTGTAGGGAATACCCACTGCTCATCATTGGCATTTTTATCGGGGACTTAGTTTAGCTAAGTGTATTGATTAGGAATAGACCATGAATTTATATAACGATGTTGTAAAGATAAAAAAATAACAACCTACTATTATCCAAAAAGGGAAATAATTAAAAGCTTAAAATATCAAAGGCATGTTTATTCTATACATAAGTAACATGGCTTCTTTTCACATGAACAAATCTCTACTAAACACAAGAGAATCCAATCAACATTTGGAGGCATTATAGAAATCTCAGCTTAGAGTTGTCTATGCCCATCTAGATCCTTATAATCTAGATTTCACTTTCATCCTTCATCAAGTTGAATAGCTGCATTGGAGGAACATGGAAGATAACATTGTGTTGCCTCTTAATTGATCTACTCTTACCATGCTAATGTTCAATCTCATTAGATTAGGCATTAATCTTGGATATGAGGTTGTAAACCCCACATATAGGGAATATTATCCTATAGAAAGATCGGTACATGGAAGTGTACTATGAGGTCTCTAAGGGCAAAGGGGTCCCAACACTGTCATTTTTACAAACATGAAGGGAGGGTTTAGAATTCTTCTTAAGGCTCTCCCAATATAGAGACTCACCTCCTATAAATGAGGATGATGTTCTTTAACAATGGTTGCAGTCTACATTAGACACCAAGAAGAAGGAAGAATAGGATTAAGAGCTTAGAAAACATCAAGGATGAGGTTCCACAATTGTTTCTCTAACAACAAGAATAAAGAAAAATATCATGGAAGGGAATGGGGAAGGAACCATATGAGAAGGACTTGCAGGCACCACTCTTCTAGTTCTCCTTCTTCTTCATGCTCATCGTCCTCTTTGTCATTAAACTTTGATAATAGAAGCTATGGTTAAGAAAAAAGGAGGAGTAGTTGGGACTGGAATGGAGAAGAATGGTAGGATGAAGATGAATAGAGATCCCATCAAAATGATCAAGACTAGAGGCAAAGACAAACACAAGGGGAAGAGGAACACCATTGGGAGTAAAGGCACAATAGGACTCATCATAGGCATCATAGCCATGAAAGGGGCCACCATGAACAAAATGACTATGATGAGCCTTTTCTAGCTACTAGAAACATGACCAATATTTCATACATAGTGAAAATTTCCACAAGGCATCAAAGAAATATTAGGATCAAGAGGCTAGATATGAATAATATTCCCAGGTTCAAAGGGAGGTTATAACCTAGATCCACAAAATCATCTACAAGCTTTTCATGATACATGTGCCTTGCAGAACATAGAAAATGAATAACAGAAACTTAAATTTTTTTCAAGGAGACTCATAAAGGAGTAGAAAGCTAGTATTGGTCCTTGGAACCAGACTCTATCTGCTGATGGAGTATCATGTTGGAACTATTCAATGATAATACCAAATGTACTCTAGAGTGTCTAACTTGTAGAGGTAAATCCAAGGATGAAAACAAGGAAATCATAAGTCCTTGGATGCAACCCTGAGCAAGTACTATTGTCTATTGCTTCGATTTGTATGCCATGGATACTCTCAAAGGAAATAACTTCATCATATCATAGATGGACTTTGGAATGAGACAAGGGAAGCCCTTGGGGTCTATGTCTAAGGAAGACATTATGAAATCAGGGTCCATTAGATTCAGAGGCTAATTGAACATGTGACCAAGGAAGAAGGGAAGCAAAAAAAATGGGAAGGTGTAGAAGAGCATAATAGGGACTCCATTTAAAAAACGGATATGTGTTTATATGATTTAGAGGTGAAAGCATCTCTTAATGAAGTGATGAAGAAGAAGATCTTGTTGATATAAAAATTTTGTTATTGAAATATTAGTTAAGGTTGATAAAACATGGAACTCCTTGGATGAGAAGTTCCAAATAGCTTTTAAAATTATAAAAAAAGAGCAGAGCAAGGAAGTAGTAGTTAAGATAGAGGATATAAGAA
The DNA here is from genome assembly GCA_015680685.1 of Gnetum montanum. Classification (NCBI taxonomy): domain Eukaryota; kingdom Viridiplantae; phylum Streptophyta; class Gnetopsida; order Gnetales; family Gnetaceae; genus Gnetum; species Gnetum montanum. The sequence continues at coordinate 336,225 of MNCI01013045.1, forward strand.
AGGGTTACTTAGCAGAAGGATAAATCTACAGTAGTCGAAGAGGCTGTAAATTTTGAAACAAATGATAAAAATTGCAAATTTGCTAGTACAAACATCTTAAGGAATGTTGTCTAGTACTGTCACATCTGCAAGAGTCTAGGGTATATGCATTAAATTCCAAATTTGCAAAAGGCAAGTACCTAGGTGGTTGCCTTACCCACAAGGTAACTATGAGCAGTAGTTCCACCAAATAACATATTATTAGAGTGGAGTACCTCCTCAACCTCAATAGTAATGTTAGTAGTGGAAACATCCACTATCATAGGAGATGCCACCACCATGGTAGTAGTATCTTTATAGGTATCCAGACCCTTATGGATATTATGTCTAATAGTTGGTATCCCCTCATGATTCATCCAACCATGCCTCCTTCTCTCACCATTGTTATCCTCCAGGATATTATAGAGCACCTTCTCCAAGAGGAGAGTCTCCTTTTTTCTTTTCTACTCTATATCCCTTAGTAGTCCTTGCACCATCAACTACCACATCCTTATTGCATGCTCCACCTATGCAAGGGAAAATTCCACCAAAGACATAGTAGTGAAACATCATCAGGGTAGTAAACTTATAGCCAAATGTTCCATGAGTGGTTTTGAATAAAAACCTTGCAGGAGATATGTTGCGACCGAAAACGTTAGCGGTTGGAAAAAAACGCTGAGGGGCCATCGGCCGCTGGCTAGTCTTGATGCCGTTTTCGTGGGAGGGCCGTGTTGGATGGAATGGAAATGAGGTGTCCTGAATGGTCTGGTCAATCAAAAAGGGACTTATTTGGTATCTATATAACCTTTTGCAATGTTGTTATTTGAAAATGAAAATGATAGCGTGAAGTAATGCTTAAAATGTAAAAAAGGGCAAAAAATAGTGTAACATGCAACAATAAGCAGGAAACAAAGTAACATGCAGTTAGAAAAATGCACCACTTCGGAGCTACAATTTCGCTCTATCAAGATGGATACAATCGGTTGCACAGTGTTGGGAAGTGCAGAGATCTTGAAGATAACCAAGACGTGTAGAGTGAGACGACTGTGTGCTTGAACATAAACTCAGGTGTCAATAATGCAAAGTGCTACTAAGGTGGTAGGAAAGAGCAGAACAGAATGCTAACTAAGAATGCTAACTATTTACAATGTCTAAATATGAAGCTTACAATGCTCAAGGTTACGGTCTATCTTGCTTGCCTGTCAGCCAACAAAATCGTTAGCCGATTAGACTACTCAGAGAACTGGAACCGAAAGTGTGAAAAGAGAGTCCGAGTGCCAAAAAAAAGCTTGAGAGAGAGTAGAGACCAAAAAACAAGCCCTTGGAGAGACTCAAAAAGCTAGAGATAGTTTAATTGTTGCTCATTGGGGTACTTATAGGTGCGCGAAAGATGCGGTTTGGACGCCACGTGCCTTGGGCCTATGCTGACCTGTCTATGCTGCACGTGCCTGCATGACCATTGGGCAAGCCTGCCATGCCATAATTACGAGCCTACCATGCCGTAATTATGTTTTCAGAGCAATAGTGCAATTAGGTGAGGTGCATTAATGTTGCGTAACCACTTGCCATGCCTTGCCATGCTTTGTAGCGTAGCATGTTTGGCATAGTGTGGCATCTTGTCACGCTGTGCTACGCTACACAGTGTAGCGTAGTGTAACTGTCAGTTTGAAGCAAAAAACCTACATTGTGTTCCGTTGCATGTGTTGGGAATCTTCGTAGTGTTGTGATTGCTGGTCACATATTTTCTACGCTATGCTATACTACGTAGCATATCATAGCATAGCATCTGTCCTTAGTCGCAAAAACGTCACCAACCTGCAAACTTTGTCTTTTGCATTGCGAAACTTGCAAACTTGCTGATCCTACCCTTTGAGATTCCTTTTGTCACTTCCACAAAATTGCTATGCCTCGCTACGCCTTGTAGCTTAGGGTAGCATAGCAGCAAACATGACTTGATTTTGCCAAGTTTTCCACTTTCTGACGGAAGGAGGCATTGCCGAAGGACTTGAAGTCGGGCGAGGGGACTAGTCGTCCATCTTTTGCTACATTGTGCTATGCTTCATAGCATAGCATAGCATAGCACTGTGTTTCTACAAACGTCTTCTGAAATTCGCTACGCTACATGGCATAGCGTAGCATAGCAAGAATCCTTAACTTAGAAAACTTTTCAAATTGGACAGTCTGAACATCAGAGCATCCATCTCTTGAAGAACTACTGTAATGCTGTGTGAATTGCAAAGGTTTGGTGAAGCAGACATGGTTTCAAATTTTTGGGTGTTTCATTAGCCCCACTTTGTCAACATTTGGAGGATGGGCTCGAGAGACATTGACAAAGAAAACGAAACACCACAGACGGCACGATGCTAACGTTGCTGCTTGGTGAGCGTCAAGACGTCGCTTGGCTGGGCTTGAGAGTGTCACATTGGTCTCTAGGCAAAGGCAAAGATGAGGTTTAGCAAATTCTCTTGTCAGAGTGCTCATGAGGGATTTTTTCACATTTTCATCTTTACTCTGACCCTCGACCTCATGTAAGATAGGTGTTTCCTTCGTAGGATGAGTTGCGTGACATCCGCGAATGGTTTTGACCTGCCTATAGATGCTTTCCATGCAACGAGCTGTGTTACGCACATCATGGAATTTGCACTCTGAAGTAGTCAAGCTAGTTGAGGCACTTACTTCGGGACGCCGTAGCACCCATTGTTGTGGCTTGGACATGCTTTCCGCTGCACCCGGTAAGCACGATGGAGAGTGAAACAACCATGATGCGAAGAGAAGGTGAAAGATTTGCTTATTGTAGACATTGTTGAAGCTCTTGGACACTCGTGTTGGTGTACGGTGTCTAGAGAAGGAAGGCTAGCAGCGGCCTTGGCAGCATCATTGTGGTGGAGCTGGCGTCGATGACGCCAGGAGCTACTATGAGTGCGGATGCTCTAGAAACCCTGCCAAAGGCATGCATTCTTAGTTCAGCTATGGGATCAGCTACCACATAGCTAAATATCGTTTGAGCTGAGGCATTGGCAGGGGGCTAGAGGATGAAAATATTGTGGCTGGGCCACAATACTGCTGGAACTCTATCGACGGGCATTGGCCGAGGAACTACCATCAGGGTAGTGGGCCATGGTGGCGGTAGGTCCGGAGGGCTAGTGTGATGTCATACGACATCTCCAAAGGGTCAGCATGATGCCAAGGGTGGCAGCATCATGTCAGTTCTAGACCATGTTCCTAGTGCATTGTGAACTACGTTCTGGAGTTGCAACGTCCCATGCCCATGTTGGCATTGTGCATGCTTGTTCGATGTGTACTTGGCGTAGATGCATGCTAGGGGCGTGACATGAACCCAGTTTAAGGTCCTGGTAGACTGTGTGCTGGTTTAGGGTCCCAGTGGACTGCTGTGTTGGTTTAAGGTCCAAATAGACCATACATACCATTTTTACATCGTAGTGGATGGTTGCCGCCAATTTAATGTGATAACAGACTAGCTATGCTAGTTTTACGTCGTAGGGGATGGTTGTTGCCAGTTTAACATCATAGCGGATGCTGCTCATTGCTGCTAGTTTAACATCATTGCGGATGTTGCTTGTTACTGCTAGTTTAACGTCGTTGCAGACACTACTCGATGTCGTTGCCAGTTTAACATCGTAGTGGATGGTGTTTAATGCCACTAGTTTAACGTCATTGTGGACGTTGCTCGATGTCTTCATGCTTTAGATGTAGTACTAATTGAGGTACAAGTGATTCACCGGGTTGGCGAACTCATTGTCATCCATGTATGCCAGTTTGAAGGCTCCATTCCCGAAGGCTTTAGTGACCATGTAAGGGCCTTCCCAGTTGGCTGAGAATTTTCTGACATGCTGACGGATGGCCTTGAGGATGAGATCTCCCTTCTATACTAGCCATCAATGTGGGTCTACATAGTGCTTTTGCTGTTACTTGCTCTAGTAGTGCTCTATGTGTCTTAGCATCTGTGTGCACTCCTCCTCTATTGAGTCGAGGTCAATGATCCGCAACTCATTATTTTGGACTTCGCTTATGACATCTGAGAGGATCATTCAGAGTGATGGTACCTGCAACTCAAGAGGCAACATAGCTTCAGATCCATAAACAAGGCTGTTAGGAGTCTTACTTGTCGTGGTTTAGCATGTTGTTCTGTAGGCCCATAGAACGTAGAGGATTTTCTCGTGCCACCACCTCTTGCTGCTGCCAAGCATTTGCCTCAGCAAGTTGATGATGGAATTATTTGTAGCTTCTGCCTATCCATTCACTTGTAGGTAGTACGGGGAGGAGAATGATTGCTTGATGCCTAGATTGCTATAGAAGATTCGGGTTTCCGTACTATTGAATTGTGGCCCATTGTTGGTTACAATAGTCATTGAAAGCCCAAACCTTGTCACGATGTTGTCCAGGATGAAAGGGTAGATTTTTTGAGACGTCATTTTCCTCAGGGGAATGGCTTCCACCCACTTAGTAAAATACTCAGTGACACTAATAATGAAGCTATGCCCTACAGAGGACTTAGGCATGATAGGTTGGATGAGGTCTAGGCCCCATCATTGAAAAGGCCACGTGATTTGCGTTGGGTGCAGGTCTGTAGGTGAGATGTGTATGAGATAAGCATATCTCTGGTACGTGTCACACATCTTGAATTTTGACAAGTAGCCACACTCCATATGAGGCCAATAGTACCCTAGGCATATGATTTTTGTAGCCATAGCCCTAGGTACAATGTGTCTACCGCACAGTCCCTCATGCACTTCATTAACTACCTTCTGTGCCTGCTCCCCACCCACGCATGCCAGCAATATCCTGTCGTAGGAGCATCGACACAGTGCATCATTCTCCATAAGCGTATATTTTTAGGCATGCTTTCGGATCACATCTCTCTGAGCAGATGTCAGTCCATGTGGAGGTTCTCTGTGTTGCAGGTAGGCTTTAATGTTAGCGTACCACTCCTGGGTATCGGTGGCACTGATAGAGGCCACGTGTCCCACTTGAGTGATAGGCTCAGTACATTCGACAATCGCAGTCAGCAAACTTGCTAACGAGTGTGGTGGAATGTTTAATGCAAGGGTGGCTAAGGCATCTACCACGGTGTTCTCGTTGCGTGGCACGTGTTGCACATCTGTGGTTGCAAATTGCTTAAGCATGCTTTTTGCTAGGTCGCAGTAGGGTTGCAGGTGCGTAGCCTTGTAGGCGTAGACCCCGGTGATTTGGTTCACAACTAGTTATGAATCACTGCGGATTGCCAAGTGTTGTATGTGTAGTGTTTGGGTAGTTGAGAGGCCTTTGAGTAGCCCCTCGTACTTTGTCGCATTGTTGGTGTAAGGAAACGTAAAACGATAAGCAAACGGGTGCATTTCCCCAGAGAAAAATGTAATGATGGCACCTACACTACCTCCTCGCAAGGTTGAAGTGCCGTCGAAGTGTAAAGTAGCTTCTAGGTGCGATGGAACGATGTTGATAGTGCCAACATGCTTGTCTGGGAATTCGGGATCTATGGTTGCGTGGTTGTCGAAGGGTGAGGCCGTAAGTTACATTGCTATGGCTTGACCCTTAGTCGACGACTGGCTTACATAGTGTAGGTCGAACTCTGTGGTTATTGCTTTTCACCAGGCTATCCTACTACTTTCATATAGGTTGTTAGTGATAGCACGGAGTATGTTGCTTTTACAAATGATGTTGGCTGCACTGTGAAATAGATAGTGCCTTCATTTCTTTGACGCAAACACTAATGCAAGGTAATGCCTCTCTACTTTGTTGTATTTCACCTCATGTGCTATTAATGCATGACTCAGGTAGTACACTGGTATCTCAGATCCGTCGTCTCATTTCTGACATAGCAGTGTTGAGATAGATGTGTCGGAGGTGGCAAGGTAGATGAAGAAAGGCTTATCCCTTTGTGGTGGATGCACAGTTGGGAGGTGCGAAAGCTCTTCCTTTAAGTCATCGAAGGCTTGTTGACATTGAGGTGTCCACTCAAAGTCAACCCCTTTCTTTAGAAGATGTTGCATGGTGTGTAACTTACCGGTCATCTTTCCTGTATAGCTTCGTACGTATTGTACCCTACCTTGCAAGCCACGTAACTCCTTAAGGTTTGCAGGAGGTGCCAGGTTGATGATGGCCTTGACTTTGTCAGGGTCCACCCTTATTCTGGCCTTCGATACTATGAACCCTAACATGTGTATTATTTTCACACTGAAGACACACTTCTGAGGATTAAGGCGTAGATCATGCATTTGGCAACATTTAAGGACTACCCCTAAATCACGTGGGTGATCAGTTGCCTCCTTGGACTTGACTACTATATCATCCACGTAGTCGTTTAACATTTCTAGGATGTAGTCGCTAAAGATGTAGGTCATGGCTCGCTGGTAGGTTGTTCTAGCATTCTTGAGCCCAAAAGGCATCATGGTGTAATAGAAGGTATCCCATGGGCTCAAGAAGATTGTTGTCAACTGATGCTCTGGGTTGATGCAAATTTGGTTGTATCCGGAAAAGCCATCCATGAAGGATAACAGAGCATGACCAGCTATAGTGTCAATGAGTTGATCAATGCTTGGGAGTGGGAAATCATCTTTGATCGTCGCCTTGTTTAGATCACAGAAGTCTATATAGATCCGTATTCCTCCCATTTTCTTAGAAACCACGATGATGTTGGACATCCATTCTAAATAATCAACTGCGCAGATGAAACCAGCTTGGTATAGCTTGATGATTTCATCCCTTATGGCTAGTGCAATTTCTAGTTTGAATTTACGAGCCTTTTGCTTGACTGCCTTCATGCATGGGTCTAGGACGATGTTGTGCTGTATCAGCCTTAGATCTAAACCTGGCATGTCATTGTACGACCATGCAAAGACTTTGATGTTGTCTTGCAGAATCTTGGCTACATTTTCATGTGTCTGTACATCTAGGAGGGAGCTAGGATTTAACATCTTTACTTCTCCCTTGGATGTGGTCATAGGCATCTCAACGAGAGGGTCCTNAATACACATGTTAGGGTTCATAGTATCGAAGGCCAGAATAAGGGTGGACCCTGACAAAGTCANTCCATTTTTTTCTTAACTTGTCAAAACAAGATGAAAGCCTGGTTAAGAGGCACCTATTGATAGTAATCGTGTATAGCGAAAACTTGCAAAGCAATGAGATATAATGTAAGGATTACATTTTTTCTAGTTTAAAGTCATGGTAGACCATTATGGTATGGAGATGTAGAGTTGTTAATGGGCAAGATGTAAATTGTCAACATGAGAACGTGAAATTGCTAGGGAGAAAATGTAAAACTGCCAATGCAAAAATGTGAGATTGCTAGTTTAGTGTCATTGCAGATAGCAAATGTATAACAGATCGAGACATGCAAGTTTAAGGTCTTTTTTGGACCATGGAAGTTGCAACTGTGCTAGGGTTTGCTAGTTTATGGTCTTTTTAGACTAGTAAGAGTGCAACTATGCTACGATTACTAGTTTAAGGTATTTTTGGACCGCAAACATCATAACTGCGCTGGAATTGCTAGCTTAAGGTCTTTTCGGACCGATTCAATTGAAAATATATATATTTTTTTCTCGGGAAAGCAAGTAGTTAGCTTGAATCGTGTCAAGGTTTTAATGCTAATAGTGTTATGATGTCATGGCAAGTATGCTACGCTGTATGGTGCACTCCACATTAAATGGAGAGAGAGAGCGACAAGTTTCCCTTTTCACCATTATGATGATAAATAGGGATTATACTCTGGTAAGCTTGCCATTCTCATTGTAAGAGTGCAGAGCCCATATTCGGAGCATAAGGCGATTTCAGAGCGATTGTGCTAACAGCAAGCAAGGCGGTTTTCTGCACAATGATGAGGAAAAGAAATCTATGAGCAGGATGATGGCTCCAAAGAAGGAACACACGAATTTGATACTTGCAAAGGTTGAGGAGGTGAAGGAAACCCTAGGGCGCATGACATAAGCATGCGTCATGGTGCGGAAGGACACCCCGTTGACTCGGTAGGTTACTATGCTTCCTTTGTTTTTTTCTGATTTTGTTATCATTTTTTTTGCTTATTTTGTTCTCTACTTTTGTTTTGCATCCTAGTTTTGGCCATTTGTGTTTTCTGTCATTACATTGTTTTGGCCTTTGCATCGCTACTGTTACCGTCTCAGTTGCGGCGAGTGCATAAACGTTACGCCATCGTTGCATGCAAGGTCGCTTAAACTGCCACCACCGCGGCTATCATAACTGCGGGGGTTCGGGCAGTTTAAGTTACTTGATCTTCAAATGACGTGATGTAGGATCCTCGGGAGGGTTGGGCCATGCACGATGTGATAATGCGACATGTGTTCTGTCGAAACGTATTGTTAATCACCTTGTTAGGGTTAATTGCTCTGTTGCTACGCTAGGCTATTTTTGGCTATGCTACTGCTTTCATGTTCTTGCTACGCTACGTGAGGGAAGAGGGTTATGCTACGCTATATGTGTGGACTGCTAAGTATTGTTATGTTGCATGTGTATTTCACTTAGACATGATGGTAACACTTGTTGGTTGTGTTGTGCAGAATGGGGCTAAGGCCAATCCTAATTGTTTTAGAAATTAGAGGGATCCTGTGTCATGTGAGAAAACCTGTGACCAATGCTCCTCCTCCCCAGATATGTGTGGGAGAGCAGGGGGTCTAGTTCAGGAAAGGGGCACAAGGCTTCTTACAATTCCTCCTCAACCACTTTAGTGTTATCGTTTGGTCATCCCTAGAGGAGGAGGAGGCGGCCAGCATAATAGACGCCATATTTCCTAGGGCAAGTTAGGGCATTCTGAGGTTTCTGACTAATGGGGCAATCATGAGTAGGCAGGGAGAAGGATCTAGTCAGCACCCAATAGGGTTAAGGCGTTTGGCTTGGATTTGGGACATGCCTGAGTATAGCTGCTACCACCGTTACAACACACTATTCCTTGCACGTTATATGGCGACGTGCTTCCAGAACCCTCAGTGAACTGTCTACTATGCTGGCGAGTGATTTTTGCAGCCTTGTTTTGCTATGTTTGTGCGACACAGGTCAGATTGGCCAATTGCTAACAGTATGTGTTTGTTGCCAGGTTTCTCATCTCTAAGGATGGGGTTCATGATTGACCGAGTCTACTGGCTACAGCACAGATAGCCCTACAAGAGTTCTCTTCTGCTGAGAACCTTCGGGTAGGTGTGATCGGTCAATGCAGGGGTGAATACCACACCTACCCAGGCGTATATTCTATTCCCTATGATCAGTGCAAGGGGAAAGGTTGGCTGGATGGAGTGGGCAGAACCCTTCAAACCGGTCACGGTTGAATAAGTTCTGTTTGAACTTCCACCATTCCCGTTATCATATAGGCCCAGTAGGCCAAATAGTAAGTGTCGCATGCTCAAGTTTCTTTGTAATCCTTGTATTTTCTATGTTTTTATACTAAACATTTTTTGCGAAACTATTGCAGGGGTGAAGAAGCCCCAAGAGGTGATGGTGGTAATTGCTGGGACACAGGGGGCAAACATCTACTTCAAATACGACGAAGTAGAAGTGAGCCAATGTTGGATAAACCATGCAGCTTCGGACTCCTTAGTCCAGAACATTGAAAAGGCTAAGCTTATGGATCTATTCTGAGCCCTGAATCCAAGCGTTCTTGTCGCCTAGATGCTCTCCCTGGTCAACTCCTTTTCTGAAAAGGTAGGTTGCTTCCACACGCACATACGGGGTGTGCAGGTGGTCATCGAAATCAATGACCAACTGGTCGTGGACCTGTTCGGTGTTCCTGCTGATAGTGTCCTCATAGGGTCGAAGGGCAAGAAGGAGTTGACCCTTCAGAAGAAGGAAATTTTGGAGTGGCTGGGGATTGCCAAGGAGTGCAAAGGGCTCCCCATGGAGAAGCTTAAAGATGGGCCTGCCATGGAGATCTACCCTGTCGTCCATGCTTACGTGTTCCCCCAGCTTCTTACCCAAGGGAAGGTCCTAGGGATTGCACAAGCCTAGATAATACGTGAGGTCATGGAAGAGAGGGCCTGTTACAACTGGGCTAGCTTTCTATGTAAAGGCTTGCAGGCTGAAATCTTGGGACTCCATCAGAAATCATAGCCCTATTCCAACATACATTATGCCTTCTACATAGTCTATCTGAAGTGCTTCACAGAGTTCTTAGTGGTTCACGAGAATGGAGTCTGGGTTATGCGCAATCTCAACCAAATTTCTAGACTGTGGATTCACTAGATCCTCCAGAACACACGAGCCTAAGATCCCCCAGAAATAATTGGGGAGTCATTCTTTGTGACGACTAAGGATCGAGTGGCTCACAATGTTCGTGGCTCGGACAACGTAGGGGAGACGTCCCTTGTTGTAATTGGTAGTGTGTCAAGGGAGGAATGTCTCATAGCTGAGACTGTGTCCAAGAAGTTGCAGCAGAAGAGGCCTTCCCCAGCTGAGGATGCCCTTCACGCAAAGGAAGAGGAGGGGCAGAGACTGTGACTTAAACTGCAGAGGATGCAACTCCCCATTGGTAAACGCTCTTTCCTAATGCTTACTTTGTTATTGTTTGCTACGCTATGCTGCACTAGGCGGTGTAGAGTAGCGTAGGACCTGCTTGAAGCTAACTTGTTTTGGACTAATGCAACCATGTTTCTTTGCTGGTAGAGGAAGAAGAAGAAGAAGAAGAAAGCGACGAAGATGTGTCAGCCCCTAAGGTGGGGGCAACAAATAAAGACACGGAGGCCCTAGTCTTGGAAGAAAGGGCCCTAGTCAAGAATACAAGAGCTCTTGTCGCTAAGGTAGGGGCTCTTGTTATTAGGGAGAATCCTCCTACTAACAAAGAGGAGCCTCCTTTGAATAAAAAAGATGCTGGTCTCCTAAAAGGAAAGGGACTAGTGCATGAGGAAGGGGTCTGTACAGACTTGGTAGGGACCTCAGCCAAGGCTACTGCCATCGTCTTGCATCAGCAAGAAGGGAGACCACAATCGGACGTTGGTGAGTTCAGAAATATGTTTGCCTTTTCATAGCCTCTTTTCAACCATTGTTGATACGTTTAGTTATGTAACAGATGCTACTGTTGATGCTGTAGAACCCTCTCCAATTTACGCAGAGTCATGGGCTGAGATCCCTAACAAGTTTACGTTTGTGCAGGGAATCGTTGACAACATGATCAATTGCCTCCAGCAGGTAGACCCTGACATGGGTAAGTAGTAGCGTTAGGTGCTCTCATGTTGTTATGCTAGAATTCCTTGAGTTTGCTAATCTTGTTATGCTAACGTGATTGCTGTGCTCTTTGTGTCATGGTAGCCTCTTGACTCAAATGGGACCTGGCATGGCCTTTGAAAGTCAGTACCGTGCCTACATTTCCACCTAAAGTGATCGATGTATCTCATCGTGTGTACGACGAGGCTTGCAAATGCGTTTTGCACTCGGCACGCTCCTTGTGGAAGTATAAGCACGCTAATGAGGACTTGTGGAAATGGGTCCAAAGGGCTGAGCAAAGAGAGGTTGACTTGGTCACTGAGGTGGAGGATCTTAGGTCGAGGAACGAGTTATTCATAGCCCATGACACTAATAATGAGGACTAGTGCACAGCTGTGATAGATTATGCCAGGTTTTGGACAGTTACGCGTTAGAACGTTGAAGCCACTCGTGAGGTAATCGAACAGCAGATGCAAATGGACTTACTAGCCCAGAAGTGTTAGGATTTGAAGGACTTCAGTGCCAAGGTTTATGAATGGGGGCAGTCCCAGAGAAACCATAAACACATGTATAAATGGGAAAATGCCACCCATTGTAAACTATATAGGGACGCTGCTATGGAGGTGTTTACATATGAAGGATTTGTAAATGCCATTGATGCTTCTGAGGCCTATGCCAAGTTCAAGGAGCAGGTAAAGGTTACAGAATCTCCTGACCTGAAAGTGGACCTTCTCAGGTTAGCCGCTTTGAGATGGACGTAGGCCCTTCTCAGGTTAGCCGCTTTCTACCTTGTTAATGCTTATGCTCTATTGTAGTTTGTGTTTTTTGCCCTAGCTGACCTCTTCACTCATGCGATGTAGGCTCTAGATGAGGGCGCAGGGCTTATAGAGGGAGGGAATGAAGAATCAGCAAAGGACAACATAGAGGAAGGCGATGCAAAAGGAAATGATGTAGAAACGAAAGGAAGAGATGATGTGAATAGAGACAACCCATGACAACATGGGATTTCTTTTGAAAATTTTGAATTTTTGGAACAAATTTTTTGCAAACATTGTTTAAAAGAAAATAGTTTTAAATAAAGCAAAGAGGAATAGAAATTGATTTTGTGCTAACTTATGCATTGTATATGTGCTGCATTTTGTATAAAATGTTCATGCTTTCATGTGTTAGTTTTAGGCCATTCTGGGCCTTATGCTAGTTTTAGGCTATTTCGGGCCTTTGCGTAACATGCCAAAGAGACGATACGTTAATAACTTGAAGAATGGCTAACTGGTAAATTATGCTAGTTTTAGGCCATTTTGGGCCATAGCGTAGCATAGTTTTAGGCCCTTTCAGGCCATAGTATAGCATGCCAAAAGGATGGTATGTTAACAAAGCAAAAAGTGGTGAATGCACGAGGGATGGCAACTAGGCAAGAAGTAGTGGGGTTGCTACGCTATGCGTAGCTGCTTCTTGATCCATTGTGGGTTGAGCGGAACATTAGGTCGAGATGTTTTACCAAGGCCCTCGTCCACATCATTGTCCCCTGCTTGGAAGGGCAACTTAACCCATATGCCTTAATTTTGGAAATCGGCCTGCTAGGCCGATTCTCCCGCTGAGAGGTTAATGCGCACGTGAGCAAGCACTTCATTCTTAGAGGTTACGACCTCTAAACCCTGCTCCGTGTCTATGTTACTAATAGCTTGTGCTGCTACTTCATCACCGTGAATCACCACCTCCCTGCCTGCGTATGGTAGGTGGATTTCCTAATGTATAGATGAGGAGACAACCCTAAGTTTTGCTAACCATGATCTCCCCAAGATCAGGTTAAACCCAAGCATTTTGTCGACCACAATGAACGTCGTGTTTCTGGAGAACTGGTCCCTTGCTACGAAGTCTATGTGGACTGTGCCTTTCACTAGGATGTGTGTCCCATTGAACAACCTTAGACACGACGTTGCTGTGGGTTTGATCTGGTCAACCAATCCCAACTTGTCCATAATAGGGAAGGGGATGAAATTCGTGATAGCCCCATCATCAACATGTACCCTTTGGATCCAGTGTTGGTTGACTTGAATTGTGATGAAAAGGGGTGCCATGGTCACCTGACGCCTCTCGGGATCTTTCCTAATGGCATTGTCACTGAAAGCCAATTGGGACGACTCAGGCTCTGTGGGTGCAGAGGGAAGCATGACCAAGTGGATTACTTCCTCTTCCATTGACATGTCTTCATTGACCGGAATCACTGTCAACATTCGAATCAGAGCCTCGTGGTGGGGAATAGACGTCATGATTAGGTCATACAGGTTCAGTGTAGTTTTTTTCTGTTTTAGAGCCTGCTTGACCTAAGTGAGGGCATCCAAAAGGTCTTGGCCACCTCCCTTTTTGGCTCTTTCCTCTTCTTCGACTTGTCCTATAAGATGAATTTCCTGAGGAGGGGCAACTTCAGATCTAGGTTTAGATCCTTTTTGGCAGGGTGGCATGGACTTCGTTGTTACAACAATGCTCATATTTGGTGATGAATGCATAGACGTGGGGGGCAAAGATGTAAGCTTATGAATGCCTTAGGTTGTATTCCACTTTGACTCCTCACCTGTGAAATGCACTTCTTATTTTTTAGGATGAGAAGGTTGTTCAGCTATCTTATGCGGGGCAGGGGTTGTTGAAGGAGTCGGCCCCCTAATGATGAAAAGAGCTAATGATGTTAGTGGGAGAAGTAGTGTGGTTTCGTTATTAGGTGGTGCGGAGATGGATGCCTGTGGAGGGACTCTCAGGATGAATGGCTGTTGCAAGCATTGATTAGCCACTCGTGGTGTTGGTGCACTATGTTGAGGCACATGGACCACGAATGGCTGCTGGGGTGGCCTAGGATCACTGTTAATGTCAATGGCATTGATGACATAACCGGAATTGTTGGCGTTAAGGGGGTTTATGTAGACATGCATAGATTGGTTTTTAGGGTGTACTGGATTGCTTTCATCCAACACTATTTTTCCCTGGTTCATCAATCTCTAGATGTCATCTTGTAATGCCAGATAGTAATCCGTGTTATGACCACACTGTTGGTGATAGTCACAGAACCTATCCAACCGGAAACCCTTAGGAACTGGGGTTTCATTGGGCAGGGCCAAGGAGGGGTTCCTAAGGAGCTCGCAGTAGTGTTGATGTCTTCTGATTGCTTCTTCTAACATCTGCTTGTGTTGAATGTGTCTCGCTGCCAGTAGCTACTTTAGAAGTTCTGAAGGATTAAGAGGAAGTGAGGTGTACTTTGAGCGATCTTTACACTCAAAGTTTGGTTTGGGTTGTGCATATGTCTCAGGTGTAGGTACCTAAGGTTGCAACATGTTTCTCTGCTTGGGCATGGGGTTAGCTGCGGGTATGACCAGTTTCTTATTGCTCTTGTTACCACTATTACTAGGTCTAGGCTTGGCCTCGGTTGCCACAGCGGCCACTGTGGTTGTTGGGGATTTACCCTTGCCCTTCTTTGTGAAGGTATTTTTGTAAGTAATGTAGGCTAGGCCTTTGCTTGCCTCAACCGCATCTTGTATACTCTTAGTCTGAGCGAAGGCTTGACTAAGAGTGCAAGGGGCAAGGTAGTATAGTTTAGACTTGATAAAGTCATTCACTGCACCCTTAAAGATGGCCAACAAGTGGGCTTCTGTGATGGGCTCACAGATTTCGTTAAGGGTCATGCTCCAATGCTAGATAAACTTCTAGATTGGTTTTAGAGGCTCCTGCTTCATGCCCATCAACTGATCCAACATGATTTTTGACTTCAAGTTGTACTTGAAGCGTATCACGAATTGGGTCAGAAGCTCTTTTAGAGTTAAAATGGATGAGCGTTGCAGCGCGCGATACCAATCTAAGGCTCTCCCGGCTAGGGACATGGACAAGACACAAATGATCATGTGCGGCCATTATTGCAACAGGAGAGATTCAGATCTAAAGGTAACTAGGTGTGCGTTGGGATCCCCCTCCCCATCGTACTTTGTGAAGTGGGGGAGAGACATCCTTAGGGGTAGTATCAGAGCAGGGATTGTAGGGATGATGGGTTCGTCCTGGTAAAATTCCATGACTTATACTATGTTGGACCCGATAGCCTTGAGGCATTTGATTTTCTCAGTGAGGGTCTGGATGAGTTGGAATGCTTAATCCAAACCTTACGACGGTGTAGGCGGTTGGGGAACTACCAAGGCAGCCCCCATCTATGGAATGGCGGGGGTGGCGGTGTGACCCATTAGCAGTACCGTTGGGATAGCCCCCACAAGCAGTGCTACTTGCACTGTCCACCACCCGGTAGGTGGTGCAGTTGGAGCAGCAACCACAGGTTGTGCCACTGGATAGACTGCTTGTGTTGCTGGTGGAATATACCATAACCCTATATTGGGTTGTACCATTTCCAGTGTTTGGTAGGTATGAGGACGAACATAATGAGACATCTATGATGGTTGTGGGATATGCGAAGAAGTGAATGGGATCTACCACATGGATGGGCCTGAGCCCACTGCAATGGGTGGAACAAATGTGAATGTGGGAACTGAAATGGAAGTTGCATATGACTGCAAAGTAGGTATAGTATGAACATGCGGCAGGGTAGCCATGATTGGTGTGTGATGCACTATGGGAATGGATTGATGAAGAGTTTTCAAAGGCATAGTTGCTGCAAATGAAATAGGAGAATAAGGACGTTGATATGCTAGGAAGGTAACATGGCTACCCAATGCGGTTGTAGTTGTAGGTTGCGGGAGTGTAGGCATGATGAAAAAGGGAGCGGTGACAGACAACGAGTTGGCCTAGAAGGACTGGGTAGGAGGGACAAGAACGGGGTTGGTTTGACCTTCCTTGTTGGATTGGGAATCGACTTCCTCCTGTCCATCTTGAAAAGCATCATCCTAGTTAGACACCGTGTCTTGCTGCTCCCTAAGCCTAGCCAACTAGATTAGTTGGTCTAGAAGCCTTTGGTTTGTCTGTGTCAAAGGTATGGAAATGTTGGGAGTGGGAAAAAACTCCATCCCGTTGTAGTAAACGAACTCGAAGCTATGTTTTCCCTCGAATTCGTGCACATCCAAAGGCAGGTTTGCCTAAACCTTTGCACAGAGGAAGTTATAGTGCTCATGTTGCTGGGCCAAGCCCTCAGGTCCTCGGATCTGGATCCTAAGGGATCGACGCATTTCTAGCATTGGGTTTAATGGTTGTTCAGCACTAGTGATGCCTTGAACCATGATGGGAACCACAATGTTGAAGGTATTAGCAATGGTAGTTGCGGAAGTCATTGTTACTAAGCTAGAAAGTTTTGCAAATGTGAAAAATGAAAATAAATCAGAAAGCTAAGCAGTTTTGCGAATGAGAATAACAAAAAAAAAATTGGCAAGCAATCAAAAAGAGGCTTTATGTCTTGTAGGGCTCTTGAGGAACTGTCAAGGTGATCAACTTGTACCACACGATGCATAAACAACCGCAAAAGGGTGTCATGTTTACGCTAGTGCACGATAGGGTATATAGCGCATGCAAGACTACCATAAAAGAAAAGAAATTAGGAAAACTAAATAGTTTTGCGAATGAGAATAACAAAAAAAAAATGGCAAGCAATCAAAAAGAGGCTTTATGTCTTGCAGGGCTCCTGAGGAACCGTTGAGGCAACCGACCTGTACCACACGATGCGTAAACAACTGCAAAAGGGTATCACATTTACGCTAGTGTGCGATAGGGTATAGAACACATGCAAGACTACCGTAAGGCAGGCAAGTCAGTTGGCAACTAGAGGATTTATGTCCTGTAGGGTTCCCGAGGAACCATCGAGGCTACCGATCTACACCGCATGACGCATAAACAACCACAGGCAGGTGTCACGTTTATGCTAATGTGTATTAGGGTGCAGAAAGCTTACAAGACTACCGTGACAAGAGAAAAAGGCACCAAAGGCACCCTCCTTCTAATGCCAGAGAAACTATAGCAACCGAAAATGTTGGCTATTGGAAAAAAACGTTGAGGGGAGGTTTGATACTGGCTAGTCTCGACCCCATTTCCCTGAGAGGGCTATGCTAGATGGAACAGAAATAGGGTGCCCTAAATGGTCTGGTTGATCAGACAAGGACTTAGTCGGTGTATATATAACCTTTTGCAACGTTGTTATTTGAAAACAAAAATGATAGCATGAAGTAATGCTTAAAATTTAAAAAAATAGGCAGAAAATAGTGTAAAATGCAAAATAAGTAGGAAACAAAGTAACATGCAGTTAGAAAAATGCACTGCTTCGGAGCTACAACTTTGCTCTGTCAAGATGGATATAATTGGTTGCATAGTGCTAGGAAGTGCAAAGATCCCAAAGGTAACCAAGACGTGTAGAGCGAGACGGTTGTGTGCTTGAACACGGACTCAGGCGTCAATAATGCAAAGTGCTACCAAGGTGGTAGGAAAGCGCAAAACAGAATGCCAACTGAGAATGCTAACTTTTTACACTGTCTAAATAGGAAGCTTATAATGCTTGAGGTTATGGTCTATCTTGCTTGCTTGTCACCCAACAAAATCGTTAGTTGACTAGACTGCTCAGAGAACCGAAACCGAAAGTGTGAAAAGAGAGTCTGAGTGCCAAAAAAAAGCTCGAGAGAGAGTAGAGACCAAAAAGCCAGCCCTCGGAGAGACTCAAAAAGCTAGAGAGAGTTTAAGTGTCACTCATTGGGGTATTTATAGACGCACAAAAGATGCAGTTTGGATGCACATGCCTTGGGCCTATGTTGACCTGTCTATGCTGCACATGCCTGCATGATCGTTGGGCGAGCTTGCCATGCCATAATTGTGCTGTTAGAGCAATGGTGGAATTAGGTGAGGTGCATTAATGTTGTGTAACCACTTTTCATGCCTTGCCATGCCTTGTAGCATCACATGTTTGGCTTAGTGTGACATCTTGTCACGTTGTGCTACGCTATGCAGCGTAGCATAATTGTCAGTTTGAAGCAAAAAATCTGCGTTGTGTTCCGTTGCATGTGTTGGCAACCTTCGTAATGTTGTAACTGCTAGTTACAAATTTGCTACGCTATGCTACCCTACGTAGCGTATCATAGCGTAGCATCTATCCTTAGTTACAAAAACGTCACCAACCTACAAACTTTGTCTCTTGCACTATGAAACTTGTGAACTTGCTGATCCCACCCTTTGAGATGCCTTCTATCACTTCCGCAGAATTGCTACGCCTCGCTGCACCTTGTAGCTTAGCGTAGCATAGCAACATGACTTGATTTTGCCAAGTTTGCCCCTTTCTGATGGAAGGAGACATTGCCGAAGAACTTGAAGTCGGGCGAGGGGATTGGTTGTCTAGCTTTTGCTATGTTGTGCTATGCTGCATAGCATAGCATAGCGTAGCATTGTGTTTCTGCAAACATCTTTTGAAGTTTGCTACGCTACATGGCATAGTGTAGCATAGCAAGAATCCTTAACTTAGAAAACTTGCTGAAATGGACAATCTGAACATCAGAGCATCCATCTCTTGAAGAATTGCCATAACGCTGCATGAATTGCAAAGGTTTGGTAAAGCAAACATGCCTTCAAATTTTTGGGTGTTTCAAGATAATTCTTCAAAATGAACAGCCTTACAAAATCCTCACAGATACTCGTGGCTATTAACGCTGCCTCATCTACCTTTGAATATACCTCTGAGCTATCTTTAAATCAAAAGTCCTTGAATGTCTACCCTATCATTTTGACCCTATTGTTACCAAAAACCTCGATCATTGGCAACAAATCAAGGAACTTTAGTGTAGTAGTTCCCTAGCCCTAAATCCCTAGGGCCTCCATGATAAAAAATGGAATTTGAGGCACCTTGGTCAGTTCAATAGATCAACTAGGGACTTATGAGATGTGAAACATGGGAATATAAACAAATCCAAATAATTCATAGAAAGTAAATTTATTTTTGAACACAAAACTTAAAACCTTATTGAGAAAGGGTAAAGAATAAGTTAAAGAAATGTGTACAAATGGTGCTTAGATGAGTAGAAAACGGGGGTTCACTTATGCAAGAGTTCAAAGCTTGTTGAAGCTAATGTGATCTGCTTCACAATTCATGTGCTAAGCCACTCTTGATGCTATTGCACCTTCCTTCACTACTACAACCTCAGATCTACAAGTTGGATCACTATCGGGTGTGAGAAAAGTGGAAAGTTTGGATGCCAAATTGATCCATGCTAGGTTTGGAAATCCTAGATATGCAATGTTGATGTCCAAAATCCATAAATCTTAAGGCTTCAATGCTTCCACACTAGAGTTCAAGAGAATGTAAGTATGGGAACTTGTAAGAGTTCTTGAAAATGTCCCAAGTGTGGAATTGTAAAACTGGTTGAACTTTTTAAAAAATTGTTGGAACCAAAATTGCTTGTATGCCTAAAAGTTGCTGAACTTGTAAATGGTGTTGGAGCCTAGCTTTTATAGGATATTTAGGTCATGAATGGGGATGCAAATTGGTTGTGAAATAGTTGCAAATTGGTTGCAAAATGGCTACAAATTTGATATAAATTTGTTGCCAAATTTATGTGAGATGGGTACCTAAATTTGGGGGTTTACCATACATAGTAAGTGCTTCCCACCATGACCATTCTATTTACTATAAATAGTAACCATGGCACACATTCCATTCTAGAGATGAATCTTCCATGCTAAGCCCTATACCATGCTTATTGAAGTGGCTGGTCAATGTTGATGTGCATGAATTGATGAATTTTTATTTTTTGTGGCTTCCATGTTGGGGGATGTAATTTTCCATGATGGGGTTGAAGATTCCATGCTCAAGGGAAACTTCCACATTGAGGAGGAAGGTTTCTAGGCTATGCATGTGGTCTCCACATTGAAGGGGAAAAGCTTTCAAAATCCCCATCCTTCCATGCTGGAGGTAGGTGAGATTTACTTTCTTGCATGTGCTTCTAACGTACAAAAATGTATACTCCCCATAAAACCCATTAAATTTCCTTTTTTTGCATTACAAAAGGCATTTTTGAACCCCAAGCCCAAATATAGACACTAGGTAACTTTTTTCACTTGGAGGAATTAGGGCTTTGACTACTTATGATGTATTTTTTAGCTCCAAAAGTATATAGTATGTAAAATTGCTCATTGTGGGTTACAATTTTCACATTTACAATGGATTTTTGCCTTGGGTTCATGGGGTTAAAGCTACATGATGAGGATTAGCTATAACATGCAAATTTTTGTGGTGTTTCAATGATCCCTCTTTGTTGATGCCTAGAGGAATGACCTGAGAGGCACCGACAAAGAATAAAAAACACCACTACATATTATAATGTTACAATGTATACATGCCACATGAGAATCAAGCTATCTAGGTCACCAAGGTAGCTATTTTAAGGTTTTGGTGGGCCATGGTACTAGTTTAAGGCCCTAGAAAGCCATGTTGCTAGCTTAAGGTCATAGTAGACTATTGAAAGTACACTCGCTTGTTGATGATTGTTGGCTACATGTAGTATGGAATGATTTACTAGATTGGCTAGCTCATTCCCATTTATGTTAGCTATTCTAAATGCTCCATTCTTGTAGGCTGTAGTGATAAGAAAGGACCCTTCCTAGTTGGCTAAGAATTTGTTTGCATGTTCACAAATGGCCTTGAGGACTAGGTCCTCCTCCTTGATCTTGCACATGATTAGGTCATGGTGATGTTGTTTCTTCTGCCTCTCTTGATAGTACTTAATGTGAGCAAGCACTTGCATATGCCACTCCTCCATCACATTTAGGGTTTCTATTCAAAACTCCTTACTTTGCTCGTCATTGATGAAGTCAGTCAAGGCTACTCAAAGTGATGGAATCTATAATTCAAGAGGTAAAAAAACTTCAAAACAATAAACAAGGCTATAAGGGGTCTTGTCAGTCGCCATGTGATAGGTTGTTTTGTATGCCCATAATGCATGGATAAATTGATCATGCCACTTCTGCTTGCTATTGTTGAGCATCTTCTTGAGCAAGTTAATGATGACCTTATTGCTTAACTTTGCTTGTCCATTGGCTTGAGGGTAGTAAGGTGACAAGAAAAAATACTTAATGCCTAGGTTATGATAGAAATCCTTGGTTTCTTGGCTACTAAATTAAGGTTCATTGTTTGTAACTATGGTCATGGGTATGCCAAAACAAGCTACAATGTTATCTAGGATACATTTGCAAACTTGTTCAAATGTGGTCTTCCATACGGAAATAGCCTCAACTCACTTGGTAAAGTATTTGATTGTGGTGATGATGAAGCTATGTCTTGTGGAAGACTTAGGCATTATAGGTCCAATGATGTCCAACCCCCATTGTTGAAATGACCATGTTATCTAGGTTGTATGTAACTTAGTTGGTGATACATGCATTAGGTTGCTATATCATTGGCATGTGTCACATGGCTTAACCTTTTGCAGGTAGTCATTTTTCATATGGGGCCAATAGTAACCTAACCATCTAATTTTAGTGGCCATGGCTCTAGGTCCTATATGTTCTCCAAAAACACCCTTATGAACCTCCTCTAGGACTATTCTGGCTTTGGTTTTACCTAACCACTTTAGAAGTATGCCATCATAGGATCATCAACATAATGTATTATCACCTACAATGACATACTACTTTGATCGCTTGCATATGGCATCCTTCTAAGCAGTCGTTAGGCCTTGTGAGGATTCACCATGCATAAGGTAAAATTTGATATCATCATACCACTCCTTAGGAGGAGTAATATGAATGATGGCCACAAAGGTATCCTTAGTGTTTTGTGTGATGGAAGTAGCATAGTCCATGGTTAAGATGGACAACTTGCTAAACACATTTTGTGTTACACTAAGGGCTACTGTTGTAATTGCATCAACTATGGAATTTTCATTTTGAGGTATGTGTTGGATATTAATGTCTATGAATTATTGTAATAACTACTTCCCTAGGTCACAGTAAGGTTGTAAGTGCTTAGCTTTACATGCATAGACCTCAGTTACTTAGTTAACCATGAGTTGTGAATTGCCTTTGATGATGAGGCATTTGATTCCTAGGTCATGACCCATCATTATCCCTTTGATCAACCCTCATATTTTTCTATCTTATTGGTACATGGGAATCCAAAATGATAGGCAAAGGATCAGATCTCACTAGATGGAAATATTATGATGGTAGCAGCACTAGCCCCATGGGTGGTTGAAGCTATGTTGAAGTTCATGACTACCTCATAATCCTTGGGCACTTAGCTAACTATGTTAATGTGTTTATTAGGGAGCTCAAGATATATGGCTACTTGGTTGTTAACAGGTAAAATTGTGAGTTGTATGGCTATAGCTTGACCTTTTGTTAAGGATTGAGAGACATAATGGAGGTTAAACTTGGTAGTTATGGCCTTCCATCAGGCTATATAGCTACTTTCATAGATGTTGATAATTATGGCTCTGCGTATGTTATCCTTGAAAATTATGTTGACTTGGATTTTGAAGAGGTAGTATCTCCATTTCTTCAAAGGAAAGACTAGTGCTAGATAATACTTCTCCACTTTAGTGTATCAAGCCTTATGGGCTACTAACACATGGCTAAGATAGTATATAGGCATTTCTAGTCCATCATCATGTTTTTGACAGAGTAGAAAGGAAATGTATGTATTAGAGATGATGAGATAAATGTAAAATGGTTTACCCTCTTATGGAGGATAGACTATCGGTAGGTATGTCAACTCTTGCTTAAGGTTTTCAAAGGCCTCTTGGCATTGAGCCATCCACTCATAGTAAACTTCTTTCTTGTGCAAGTGTTGCATGGGCTGTAAATTATTCATAAACCTATTAATAAACCTATGAATAAATTGTAGTCTTTCTTGTAATCCCCAAAGCTCTTTAAGGTTGGTAGGCACTAATAATTTGGATATGGCCTTAACATTATTAGGATTTATAGGTATCCCTGCTTCAGAGACTACAAAGCCAAGCATCTTACCAATCTTGACACTGAAGACACACTTCTTAGGATTGAGCCTAAGCTTGTATTTCAAGCATCATTTAAGCATAAGATCTAGGTCATTAGCATGGTCATCGACTATCTTAGACTTCATGACTATGTAATCTACATAATCATTAAGAAAACCTAACATGTAATCACTAAAGATATAGGTCATGACTCTCTAGTATATTGCTTTGACATTCTTAAGGCTAGAGGGCATCATGGTATAACAAAAAGTACCCCATGTGTTCATAAAGGTTATGCTAAGTTGGTGCTTTGGGTTGATCCTAATTTGGTTATATCCTGAGAATCCATAGATAAAGGACAATAAGGCATGTCTGACTATAGTATCGATAAGTTGATCAATACTAGGCAAAGGGAAGTCATCCTTGATGGTTACTTTCTTTAGGTCTCAAAAATCAATGCAAATATGGATACTCCCATTTTTCTCAGGGACTACCACTATGTTGGATACCCATTCTACGTAATCAACAGCCTTACTGAAACCTACTTAGTAGAGCTTTGAGATTTCATTGTGAACTACCAAGGCCAAATTAGGTCTAATCTTGCACACTTTTTACTTCACTGGTCTAATGCTAGGGTTCAATATGATGTTGTGTTGAACTAGACATGGGTCTAGGCCTATCATATCTTCATATGACTAGGAAAATGCCTTAATGTTATTTTGTAAGAATTTGGTGACATCTTGGGTACATTGAGGCTCTAATGAGGAACTTTGTTTAAGGGTTTTCTCCTCACCATTATTTGTTGTGACAAGAACCTCAACTAGAGGGTCTTCGGTTATGACTCCTACTTCTAAGTTAAGGGTCTTGACTAGGTTTTAAAGCCATTCTAGAAATTTATCTATTAAGACTATGTGGTCTATAAGACTCTTAGGCCTAAGATCTACGTAATTAGGATCGATACACTATTTAATATCACTGTGAGGTTCATGTAGATACAAAGGCAAATTGATTTGTTCGTAGGTACTCATACTTTGATCCTACATATCAACCAAAAGCATATTAAGTGGAACCTAGGTAAAATTGAATAAATAATGTTAAAATGCCATAAAACATATGAAAATCTAATGCAGCAAGGCCATCCAAGGTCATCAATGAGATAAGGCCAATTCAAAAAAGTGCAATAGAGGTGAACAAAGATCACATAAAGGTTAAGCAAGGGGAAGTATAAGAAGTAAGACTACAAATGATTGATAAAGATCACAATTTTGCTAATTTAAGGCCTTAGTAGGCCTATGATGCCAGTTTAAGGCCTTAGTGGGCCATGATCATATTGTGTCAAATGGTGGTCATGGAAGGTCAAACCCCACTATTTGATGTCATTTAAAGTTCAAACAAAGGAAAATAAATTTGTAATACGACAAACAATAAACATATAAGGCTATATAAAGGACATAGAAGGTTAACAAGGTTAACAATGCAACATAAGTCCAAAAACAAGTGAAAACATTACATAATAAGGAAAAACATCAAGCCAAATAGGCTATATATGATAAAATTTGGCTAATATAGGTAAAAAAATGATTAGGTTTTGCTAGTTTTAGGCCTTAGTGGACCATGTTTTGAGGCTATAAGTCTATTATGTGAGTTTAGGCATCAATCAGGGTTGTTTGGACCCAAAAATCAAGTGTTTTGAGGCTTCCACACTAGGCATAGCATGGAATCATGGACCCTTAGTATGGAGACCAAGGAAAATAGGTTTTGGGATGCTTAAAGATCAAAAATTTAGGTTCCAAGACCTTCCCAAGGTAGTGCAAGGTCATATCCATAAAAATTGAGCACTCTAAAGGTCTATAAAGCTCAAAAAGTAGATTCTGAAGCCTTCCCCCTTTGTTTCTACACTAGATAGCATGGAAAAGAGGAGGTTTAGCATGGAGAACCAAAATCCAAGAAAAAATAAGGTCGAACATGGTTAGCTGGAGTCTAGATCTACAACTTGTGCATCTCTTGGCTTCGTTCTAAGGTAATTTGAGGTAATTTTAAGTGTCAAAATGGCATTCCCCCTTTTCTCCACACTAAGCATAGTATCCTCAACATGGAAAATAGGGGACATTTTTTTTATGGATTCACAGTGATTTGGGGGCACTTTGGCTAACTTTCTAGGCCCCTAGGACTATAAACTCTGATTCTACAAGTTTCTAGTTGATTTTAGGCTTGTTTGAAGACTATTTAAGGGCACTTAAGGTCTTCCCCTTGTTTTCATGCTAAGGGAGTTACTCCATCATGGAAGAATGGGGGGAATGGATTCTAAATGTTGAAATGAGGTCAGACAAGTAAAATCTTGAGGCTATGAGGTCTTGGGCTTCTTCGACATAGATCTTTAGCCTCCAGGAGTGTCATATTGCTTCCAAAACTAGAAAAGTAGCTTTCCTTCCATTATTTCAATGCTAGGGAGGTTACTCCAACATGGAAGAAGCAAGAATCTTAGATATAGACCTATTTGGATCACAATCAACCATCCATGTTACCTCTCAAAGTTCCTAGGGTTAAGGGCTATGGATTCATGTCAAAATTTAGTAGTTTTGGGCATTCCTAAGTGGTTTTTTGGCTTCTTCTCTTTTTTCCACATTAGGGATGGAGAGCTCAACATGAAAAAACTAGGGAAGACCACTTTTTGACCATTTAGGATCAATTTCATAAAGTTTAAGAACTCCAATGACTGCTGCCAAGGTTCTAGAATGCATGAAAGTTCATTTGATGTCATTTTGAGGTGTTTAGGAGCCTCAAACAAGTTTCCCCTTGAGTTTCCATGCTCAGGATGCTATCCTTAGCATGGAAAAATGGAACCCTAGCATCAAAGAACCATGAAACTCATATCTAGGACAATTTTGACCTTAATCAACTGTGCATGTCAGCCTCTAGGGCTACTAGGGTCGAGGACCATGGTTTGGTATTAAACTTTAGGCCATTTTGAGTATTTATAAGCATTTTTTGGGCTTTTTCCCTTTTTTCCATGTTGGGACTAGGATGCTTAGCATGAAAAACTAGGGAAAATCAATTTTTGGCCTCTTGACACTAGTTTCTTAAAGTTTGAAAGCTCCAAACGATGCCAACAAGGTCTTAGAGCACATGCAAGCTTAGTTAATGTCATTTTCAGGTAGTTATGGATCCCAAATGAGTATCTCCCTTAATTTTCACATTAAGTAGCATGAAGGGGAAAATTCCCAATGTGTAGACACCATAAAACTTAGATCTAGCCTAGTTTTGACTTCAATCAACCATACATTTCAACTTTCAGGGTTGTTAGGGTTGAAGATTAGGGTTTGGAGTTAAAATTGGTCATTTTATAGGTTTTCCAAGTGGTTTTTGATCTTCCCTCAATTTTTCCACATTGGGGATAGTATGCCTAATGTGGAAAAATAGGGGGAAATAGATTTTTATATTTTTGCATCATTTCGGTCATGCATGTAGGTCCTTGGGGTTGCTAGTGATGATGATCAATGCCTGGTGTCAAAATTTTGCTTTTTTGAAGGTTGATGAGTGGTTTTTGGGTTTTTTCCCTATTCTCACATTGAGGCTTCCATGATCAATGTGAAGAATTATGGGGGTGGGGAATGGGAGGAAAGCTTTTTGATCATTTTTGCTGACTTCGAGCCATGCATGCATGCTTTCAAGGTTGCTGGTATTGATTGCTAACATTTAATGTTAAAATTTGGTTGTTTCAAGGGTCATTAAGAATTTTTTTAGGCTTACCCCCTTTTCCATGTTAGGGCTATCATGATCAATGTGAAAAATTTGGGAAAAATATTTTTGGTCATTTTTGATTGCTTTCAATCATGCATGCAGGCTTCCAAGGTTGCCGGTGTCAACTGCTACTACTTGATGTCAAAATTAGGTTGTTTAAAGGGTCATTATGTAATTTTTTGTCTTTTCCCTCTTTTTCCACATTGGGGCTTCCATGCTCAAAATTGAAAATTGGGGAGAAATATTTTTTAGCTTTTTATGATCAATCTAGCTATGCATGAGTGTCCATAGGGTTATTGTTGTTGGCCATCAGTGTCTAAGGTCAAGATCTTGTTGTTTGGGAGGCTGTGAGGGGGTCTTAGGCTTCCCCCCTTTCTTCCATGTCAAGGGTGGAAAGCTTAGCATGGAAGAGGTCTCCCCCAATTAAGAAAGTTAGATCTAGGCCAAATCGACAACTAATCGACCATGCATGTCAACCTTTGGGGGTGTTGGTGTTGACGATCAATGTTGGATGTCAAGATTTGATAATTTGAAGGCTTCTAAGTGCATCATGCAAGATTCCCCCATTATTACATGATAGGAATGATGGCCTAGTGTGGATGAAAGGATAATGACAATTTTGTATTATATTTGACAAATTTTGGAGCTTTTAGAACCTTCAGAGGGTTTTGGCAGGGTTTAGGGGTGATTGGGCATCAAGAAATGCTCATTAGGTATCAATATAGGTTATTTTTACTTTCTCCCCATCTATCCATGCTAAGGGTAAGAGGCTTAGTGTGGAAGGAGCCTCCCCTCATGTGAAAAACACCAAATCCTAGATTTCAACTAATTTTGACCAAATTTGGTGGGATTCTAAGGTTGCTGAAGATGCTTAGAGGGTTTCTAGTTCACATGGGGCCCACTTTGGGGCTAAACTTGTGCTAAATGAGTATTCGGAGGCAAGAGTGAGTGTTACTCCCATTTTTCCACATTGGGCACTACTGCCCCTACATGAAAATCTATGGTGTTTAGCCTTGCTCATGTTTTACCCACTTTTGGAAATGCAAGGTTGAAAAAGACAAGTTTGGGTTATCAAAAATGGAAAGATATTCATAATTTCAATAATTTTGTAAAATAATAGACATGTTTCAACACTAGATATGGTATTAGTAGTGTGGATGCATGAGGTTAAGGTTTTAAGAGTCAAAATTAGCAAAAAATCTGAATGTTGATGCAAGTTTTGGTCAAGAGTGAAGCCACAGGGTGGGGCCCACGATCCAAAAATTTAAAATTTTTTAAGTGAATTTTTTTCACATCCAAAACCAACTTGAACTAGAATTTTCCCCCTTGCACTTCAATAAACTTTTAGTTATGATGCATTGAATTGGCAGTTGGGGTTTCAAGGTGTGCGTTTAGGTTTTTGATGAGTCTTATTTATCAAATTTTGTAAGTTTTCATCACAATTTTCATTATATATCAAAAAAACATTAGAGGAGAGCTTTGGCTAAGGTTCTTATGGTAGTAAGAACCAATTCTCAACATGGAAGCCTCCCATCTCCCTTGTAGCTATCATAGAACTCCTATCTTCTCTTAATCTCCATCATCCTTAGTGTTGAGCCTGCCATGCCACCCAAGCAGCGAGGGGGAACGAGAAAAAATAATACAATATAGAGGATGGATGAATGTTCTTAAAATTTAGGGGAAGTTCCCAGGCCCATCTGCATCTAGGATTTTTCTGTTACTGCTTTGAGGTAGGTAGTTCTACCTATTTTTGCTTTTGTTTCTTGTGGTTTTTCTAGTTTTTTGCTTCCTATGTGTTAAGGCCATTTTTTTAGATCTACTTTGGTGGAGGGATTAAGATAGAATTCTAATAAACTCTAACCACCTAAATTGGCCATTTCCACATGGATCCATAATCGTTTCATTGTTTTAGCTCTTGTAAATTTGTTTTGAAAATAGGGCTTGATGTTTCATGCTTTTTCCCCAAAATTTTGGGGTATAACTTTTTTTTTTAGATCTAGCCCTTATGATTTGTTAAAATTAAATTTTTAAAAAATACTACCACATTATTTTGTTGTGAATTTTGATGGTTTTCAATGGTTTTGGCTATTTTAATTATTTTAATGGCTATATGAAATATAGGCCTTGAGGTCTTTTAAGGTTTTAGCATGAAAAGACAAGTAATGTTTTGTAATTTTTACTTGATATAACAACTAAATATTTGTACAATTGAAGGTTATGGGTTTTTAGCCATTTTTTAAGCGTTTTTATGGTCATTTTCTCATTTAATTTGACCTTGAAATAAAGAAGTTATGGCTATTTTCCTAACATTGCGCAATTAGGTTGTTTGTACAACTTTTGTAATTTTATGTAATTTTGCAATTTTTTTTAAGAAAATGGCAAATGTTTTGGCTATTTTCTAGTCATGACTCTGTAGGCATTGGATTTAGCTTTCCAATAGACGTGGAATTACTCTAATTGAACTTAAAACAAATTTTTTACTAAGCATGTCTAATAAGGATGTTTATGTCATTTTCAGATTATTGTCAGAATTGACAAATTTTTCTTGCATAAATAGCAAAGGTTTTGAATTTTTTCTAAGCATGGCTACATAGGGCTTGATTTAAGCTTTCAAAAGGTAGTGGAATCACTCTGTTTGGAGCTCAAACAAATTGTTTATGAATTTTTTGGCTATGGCTATGGCTATGTGAATCCAGGAAAAACTCATGGTTGTAGTATATTACCCATTTCAAAATAGAAGTAGTTAATATATATACCTTATGTTTGTATTTTATGAACATGTAAAAATAATGCTTAATTTTTATATTTCAAGAAGAGTAAAAGATTTTTCTATTTTAAATAAGCTTTTACTATGGCTACATGGCTTTTTCTAAGTTTATCATGCTTTTTCTAAATTTGTGTATAGTTTAGATGTTTTTTTTTCCGAATTTTATGCATGCTTTGCATAATTTAGATGTTTTTTGTGAACTTATGCTTGCTTTTTCTAAATTTATGCATAATGTAAATGCTATTTTCTAAATTTATGCATAAGTTGCATGTTTTGTTTTTCAAGTTTATACATAACTTAGATGTAATTTCTAAATTTATGCATAATAGGCTAAGACTTAGTTTTAGCTATAATGTTTTGGATATAAAGGCTATAAAATATGGTAACAATTATTTTATGGAATTTCTTAAGTTAATTTAGATAAACATCTAAGAGCTTTTATAGAGGTTAATTTCACCTTTGACTTAGGAAGTTTTTCCTAAATTTGTTAAGAAATTCCAACTGGTCATGATGTAAGGTTATGCAAGGTTGTAATCAAGTTTTCTTATGGAATTACCTATTATAATTTAGAAAAACATCTTAAAGCTTTTTACAAAGGCTAATTTCACCTCTGACTAGATTCTTTGTCCAAATTTGTTAGGTAATTTCCATTGGTCATAACATTTTTTTGTGCTTTGTTTCATGTAGGATCTTCTTAAGGCTTATCCTCATCATAGTGGAGTTGGTTGGTACCTTATGCTACATTGGTCATCCTAAGACCAACACCCCACCACATGACATGCCTTTTAGGAAGGTCTTGTTGTGGTTCTGGCATGGGGAAAGGGACTTTCTTGCCTACGTCCTTAGGAACTTTAGTATGATGTTGTAGTCACACTTGTCCATAGATGTAGCTGAGGTTATTATGGAGACCTTGTTGCCTTGGATAGTTGGCCTAACTGCTAGATATATTATTGATAGGCCACTTCCTAAGACTGCATGATGACTAGCAGATGTCATAAGTCCATGTTAACTTTTAGAGATCTGGACAATGGCAAAGTATAGTTAGTATAATACTAACAATACTCTAATGGTGGTGCATAAAGCCCACACATTATTCCAAAAGCCACCTAGCATCATGTGCCATCTATAGGAGCAAACATGGTTATTATAATGCTTTTATGCTTTTTATTTGATTACCTTCCCTAACTTCATTGATTTTATAGCTTCTTGCAAGTACAAGGTCAACGATCAGGGTTGGATCATCAATGAACAAATCCTAGAAGTGGCTTAAACTACTTTAGACAAATTCACCAAGAGTCCTCAAATCAAAACTATTGGATATCAATAGTTAAGAGAGGACTTTGATGAATATGTCACCAAGTTTAACAACATATACAAAAATTCTAAGGATGATAGGGTGATGCACAACTAGTGGGTAACTACCAATAGCATGGATCAGAGCCTTGTACCAATAACATAAAGGCTATAACTTCTAGTATTTGTATGGTTCTAACTTTGAGTATTCTATTACTTTACTTAATTGTTGAAATTACTCATATTGATGCTAAACATTGGTTATTTCTTTGCAAGACCTTACATCTCGGCTAATATTACTATACCACTTTTAGATACACATCATGAGGATAACCTCATCCTAAAGTTTAGTGAAGTAACACCAACACATGAGTGGCTAGAGGGACATGCACCTGGATACATTCAAGCAAACATCTAGCATGCAAATTTGCTCAATGTATTCATGGCACCTATCCCTTTCATTCTTGTTGTAAAGATGTTGCATGTCATTGACTCTCTCGATAAGAAGTTTGGTCATTTTAGCACCATCTTCTGATGTGTGAAGGTGAACATGGACATAAGTGCTCGCCTCTTTTGCAACTTGTTTGGTGTCGTTGCTAATGGGGCAAAGGTTCCCACTAGGATGGTAAGGGAATTAGGCCATCGCGAAGAATTTCTAGAGTGGCTTGGTGTCAACATGGGCCACTTTAGAATTTTGATGGATAGATTCATGAGCCTTGATGCAAAGGAATCATATCCTTTGTTTAGGTCTCATGCATTCCCCAAACTACTATCACAAAAGAAGGTAATCGACCTAGCATAAGGATGGACCTTTAAGAAGGTCTTGATGGAGGGCATGAAATTTGATTAGACAACTTCTTTGGCTACTGGCTTCAAGAGGAGATCCTTAGACTCTATGTTGATACCTCTACAATAATCCATATGCACTTAGAATTTTTTTCAGGTTATCTAAAGAGGTTTGTAGAGTTTCTATTGGTGTATAAGAATGAACGATGGATTTCCCAAGACCTAAGCCAACTTTCTAGGCCTTGGATAAAGCACATCTTTCCAACAATGTATGTCCAAAACCTACTAAAGGGGATGGATGATATTTTATCCATCACCACTAAGAATCTTAATGTTAGGCAGTACAAGTCTCCCAATAGTATTGATGATGATGAGCCCCTCTCATTTCCCACTAGTGTCCAAGATGCCAGATGATGGTGCATGGAGGCTGAAGGAATAGATAGAGAGAAACTCAAGAGGCCTATGGAGGAGGCACCCCTAGCATCAAATTAGCCTACCCCAAAGAAGCTTAAGTTTATTCTTAAGCCCTCACAGCAAGCAATTTCATGTATGCTTTTAAATTTGGCTATTTCATGTTCTAAAGGTTATGGCTACTTTATGGTTTCATGTGTTAACCAATTTTCTATGTGTTATAGTTGTAGATAAGCATTAGGTCATAGTGGCCCAAGATGCTATGGAGGTAGAACAAAGATGTGTAGAAGAGATGTCCATAAAGAAACCTATGGGTGAAGGACTTGCCAATGCAAGTATGGATAATTTAGATGCCTTGTTTGATGAGGCAATACCAGGTACCTCTCCCATCATTATCCCAAAGGAGGAAGAGGAGGAGCCAGGTATGCCTATGCCTTAACATTTTTGTATATCTCATTGGTTATCTTTGGCTATCATACTAACCTTTTGATGATTGTTATGCTTACAGTAGTTCCTGAGCCACCAGCACAAGCTCCTATTCCTACATTTCATGTGAAACATTGGGTAGAGACTCCAAACAAAGTAGAGTTCCTATGTGGAATGGGGAAGGAAATCATCAATCGATTGCATCAGGTCACACATGAGATAGGTAAGGATTTTGTTTAAGTGTCTCAATCATGGGCTAGCATAGACATGGCTATCTTAGGTTCTGTTTTATGGTTGTTTTTTTTTTGCTTGTGTAGTACCCTCCATGGAGTGGGACCCTAGCATAGACATGGAGATAGACTCCTTGCCTAAGCTTCCCTATGATGTGTCTAGTTTACCTATGAAGTTGTATGACAATGCTACTGATTTGGTCATGTCATGCCTAAATAATTCATGGGAGTTAGAGAGGTCCAACGAATCCCTATGGGAGGAAGTTGTGGCCTTAAGGGAAAAGAGTCAAAGGCAAAAGGACATAATTAGAGATATTTAAGATTGTAAAGCCTTTGTGGAAGCCCAAGTGGCTAACTTAGGGGGGTTACAAACTAAGGAGATCACATGGGCCCACTACTAGCATGTTGTTTAGGACAAAGTAGCGATCCTACAGGAGATGGAAAAATAATGTATGTAGATGGACCTCATCTCCCAAAAGGTTGAGGACTAGAAGGATTACTACGCTTAGGTCCTAGAGTAGGGAAATACACAAAAGGCCCACAAGCATTAGTATAAGGTTGATCATGGGGCTTACCTAAAGGGGCTTAAGGAGGAGTTATTTGAATGACACAAGAGAGAGTTGTTCATTCATGGGATCCAAGGAGAGAGTGCTTATTAAATTTTTGAAAGTGCTCTCAAGGTGGAGCAATCCCCTGCTCTTCAAATTACCATAGTTGCAGGTGAGACCTCTACAGTTGCTGCTACTCATGAGCCTTCTACTCAAACTCCTATAAATAGGTCTAGCATTCTTTCTAGTGTTGATTTTGGGGATGTTGACTAGGACAACATGATAGAGGACCAAATCCTCCATCGTTTGGAGGAAGACCTTTCCCATCTACCCTCAAAAGTAATGGAGTTAGAATCTCCCTAGATTTGATATATTTTAGTTTTTAGTCTTTGTTTTAAGTCATGATTTTGGCTATGGATTACTAATTGGCTATATGTTATTGCATGTTAGGCCTCAGGAGACATTGGTGGCCCTAGCGATGGGACTGGGAATGATCCACCACTTCCTCCTCTAGATGCCACTTAGTAGCCTCCTTCAATTTAGCTTGTTGGCTATTTATTTTTGTTTTTATGTTGATGGCTATGGTTAGCCAAGACTATCTTATAGATATTTGTTATTATTTGACATTTTTGCCACATAGTATGGCCATGGCTATGTATGTTATGGACATTGTATTGTCTGAAATCGTTGGTGTGTGGCTGGAATGAAGTGGGTGCCGAGAGATCTATAGACAGACACAGAAGACCCTACCTTCAGTTGAGGGTGAGCTAGAATTGATGAAGGTAGAGTACCTTGGGTGGTCTGCACGCGGATTAGACAAGGATTTCCCCAAACATAGGCTAATATGCGATATGCTGGGTTATACGTAAATGGTATGATAAATGTAAATTAGAATGCCAGTGTGTAGGAATGTAAACAAGAGATAAAGAAATATGAATGAAAAATGTAACAAATCTTAGCCAAAATGTAGCAATATTATTGCATAATGAAAATTACAATGCACCGGTCTAGATGCAGTTGTGAATTTGACACAAGATGGACGAAGAGCCCCGGTGGATGCGAAGGGGTGATGGAATGCCAGTTTGGGCTGCAAGCACAGCGTGAAGACTGTATACTCAGCGTGCAGGGTAGCAGTCCAATGTGCAGGGTGGGTGTTCTTGATGCTCTAAGTGTGAATTCCCAGATTTCTGCTCAGATTTTTTTAATTTTTGAACCTTGATCTGGTCAAAAATATGGGTTTTTGTATGAGTTTGGGCATCAAATTTGGATCTGAGATGGGATGATTGGCTGTGGGATGCTAGAATTTCAGATTGGGTGACACGTGGAGCGTTGACTGGGTGCAAAAGAATGAAGCTTTACAAGCGTGCAGCATGCTAGCATGTACATGTTGGGCATATATGCTAGGTGTGCAGGCTAGTGTGTGGGCATGAAAACTACAATTTTGGAGCTTAATCTTGTACACTAAAGTTGGATGCTTGTTGCCTAAGTGTTACTAGTTCTTCGAGGCATCCGGGGGCTCATTTTGGCTTCACTTTGAAGGAGTTTTGGACACATTTCTTGTGTGCATGCTGTGGTGTATGCTGGGCATGCAGGGCCAAGAATGATCCTTATGATGCCAAAAACAATTGATGTATCTGGAGCCTGTGGACTTGTAGATTCATTGACCATGCCTTGAGGGTTGACTCCATTATCAAAATCTTGCTAAAAATGCTCATTCCACCTTGTTCAAAGTGGTGCACATTGGGCATACACGTTGGGCGTGTAGGCCAGCATGCAGGCATGAAACTACCATTTTTCAAGGTCAAAACTTGATTTTTGAGAGCCCAAGCTGATGGCTAATGGTTTCTCTATCTCTAGGAATTGATTTCCTATGAAAATCATGGTCTGAATGCCTGTTTTGGTCTATCTACGATGGTACATGCTGGGCATGCACGCTGGGCGTGCAGGCCAGTGTGTAGGCATGAAAACCCATTATTTGGAGCCCAAAACTTGATTTTTAGGAGCCTGAGATCCACTGGGGGCCTTGGGGAAGGTCCTGGGGGGTCCATATTCTTAATTATGGCATGTTTTGTCTCATTTTTTAGGCTCAAAAATTGTTGTATGCTAAGCTGCATGCTGGGTGTGCAGGCCTGTGTGCAAGAAGTATACTTAGTCAGAACTAAGTGTTTTGAGCTTGGGACTTGCAGTTCTTGTTGCCCAATGTTGACGTAGCCTCCGATGGATCTTGGTGAATTTTTACTTACTTAATTGGACTCCGTTTGATGCTATTTGTGGAGTTCGCAAGCTTTGGTCATACTGGGAAGCATTATGACTTAGCTCAATTCTTGTTTAAAAGTGCTAGGCCCAAATTTTTGTGGTGTTTCATTGGCCCCTCTTTGTTGATGCTTGGAGGAATCGACCCGAGAGGTGTCGACAAAGAAGTACAAAACACCACAAGCGAATAGGTGGCCAGCATTGTCCTTTGGCACTTGGCCAGATGTCATCGCATTGTGTTCAGAGTACATGGGTGTAGGAAACAAGGTTTTAAGATGGGTAGGTAGAGTTTTGCAACTGTGGGATTGGGAAATGATCAAGGAATTGTGTTAACATGGGAGAGGAGTGTTCACCTTGTGTAAACAAGTCATGTTGTTCCATGTCGCTGGCCAATATTTGGTAGACTTGGAACCAAGGCATGAGGAATACGTCCTTTGGAGGAACGAGACTCTTGTATTATGTTTGAGAGAACTCGTTGTTGCAACCAAAGCCATGTGATGAGGTGATGCATTCTTTGGAGAAACAAGACACTTGTGGAGTGTCTAAGGAAACCTATTTTCCGACAGCCAAAACCACGCAGTGAGGTGAAACAAGATGGTTCGAGACATGAGTATTTCTTTCCAAGATAGCTGCCTTCCTACCTGGGGCTTGCATGGGAAGTGCCAAGGGTCTTGTTGTTCATTTTGCCCTTTGCTCTTTGACCTCTTTTTTTTGGCCAAAATGTTATTTTTTGGATAGAGCTTTCTTTTCAATTTTGCACTCGTGCTCATGTACCATGTTGTGAGTTGCAGCTGCTTGAGAGTGTCGTGGCGTGCAATAGTGTGCTCAAAGTTTTGGGGTGTACAATGTGTATCTGGGAACTATAATCAGGTAGGAAAGGGAACGAGAGTGTTGAGGAAATGGAGAATATATCAGAAACTAGAAATGTACTTTTGAACAAATTGATTAACCTAGTTGTGTGCATCAGAAACAATGTGGCCCCTTGTCATCGTGATGAAGTGTATCCATGTACGAGCACCACTGGGTGTCGTCCTGCAAACACAACTCTAAGAAGACAAGAAAACCAAAAATGAATGAGTTAACAAACACTTTAGACACGAATGTGGCTGATGCAAATGGAGTCATCATGTGAAACTTGAGGCCAACAAAATGAGCAACAATAGTGTTGTCAGAGCTGATGTGATGAATGATGCGTCAGGTGTTGATGAAGAAACGTCATGAATTAAAGCAATATGTGAATGTGCCAGAGATGATCTTGCTAGTTTATAGTCTTGATGGACTGTCGTGGGTTAGTTTTGCATCATAACCCGTTGGACGTTGCCAGTTTATCATCGTAGTGGACGTTACGATGCTAGTTTATAGTCATGGAGGACTATGAAGAGGCAGGCTAGTTTATAGTCTTAGCGAACTTTGGTGAATGAGTGTGAAAGTTTAGTGTCATGTCAGACAAAGCTCTATGGTGTCGGTTTACTGTCATGACTCCAAGACGTATCTGCGGTATCAGTTTATTGTCATGATGCTAGGACGAAGACGTACCTTAAGATCATCAGACGTGAAATGGTTTCAGGTACACATGATTTGTAGGATTGGTCAATTCATTTCCATCCATGTCTACTAGTTTGAATGCTCCATTAGCGTATGCTTTGGTGACCAAGTAAGGCCCTTCCTAGTTGGCTGAGAATTTATCTGAGTGTTCATGGACCACCTTAAGTACAAGGTCTCCTTCTTTGATTGGATGCTTATGGATGCCATGTTGATGGCATCGTCATTGTTGCTTTTGGTACCACTCGATTTGATCAAGTGTTCGTGTGTGTTCTTCTTCCACCGAGTCGAGGTCAACAATGCGCGACTCATTATTCTAACCTTCGTCAAGGAGTCTAGATAGTGTGATCCTTAAGGATGGTACCTACAATTGCAAAGGTAAAGAAACTTCTAAACCGTAAACAAGACTATATGGTGTTTTACCTGTGGATGTCCTATGCGTTGTTCTGTATGCCCATAGTGCAAACACTAGCTGCTTGTGCCATCTTCGTTTGCTCTGATGAAGGATTTTCTTGAGCACCATAATGATAGTTTTATTTGTGGCTTCTTCTTGTCTGTTGCTTTGAGGATAGTAAGGTGATGAAAACGAGTGTTTGATACCTAGGCTTTCACAAAACATTTTTGTTTCGATACTGCTGAATTGTGGCCCGTTGTTAGTGATGATAGTCATCGGGATGCCAAAACGAGTCACAATGTTTTCGATGATAAAGTTGCATACTTGTTTCAATGTGGTCTTCTTATGAGGGACAGCTTGTACCCATTTCGTGAAATATTCAGTCGCGGTTATTACGAAGCTGTGCCCCGCTGAGGATGGGGGAGTTATTGGTCTGATAATGTCTAACCCCCATTTCTGGAAAGGCCATGTGATTTGAGCCGTATGTAACTTATTGGGTGGAACATGTATAAGGTTACCATGTTTTTAACACATATCACAAATTTTGACCTTGGAGAAATAGTCGTATTCCATATGTGACCAATAGTACCCCAAGCGTCTTATTTTGGTTACCATTGCTTTGGGCGCTATGCGCCCTCCACAGAGTCCCTCATGAACTTGATCGATGATGGTTTGGCTATCGATGCTATTAACGCATACTAGTAAAATGCCTTCATAGGATCTATGACATAACGTATCCCCTACTAGTGTATACTACCGAGAGCGTTTTCACACCACATCCTTCTGTGCATTCGCTAGATGTTGAGGTGGTTCACCATGCAAAAGGTATTCTTTGATGTCATCGTACCACTCTACGACATGTGTCGTGCTAACAGATGCTATGGGAAGTTCATCAGAAGCATCAGTTATGGGCTTGTTGTAGCTCATGACGGAATTAGGCAACGCATGAAACATGTCCGGTGAGATGTTTAGAGCTAAAGTGGCTAATGCATCTGCAATGGTATTATCATTTCTATGGACATGTTGTAGTTCTACATTTATAAACTATTTCAGTAAGTGTTTCATCAAGTCACAGCAGGGTTGTAGATGGGCTGCTTTGCATGCGTAAACGTCTTTGACTTGGTTTATGATTAACTGCGAGTCACCTCTAACTATGAGACGTGTGATGTTTGAAGCCTATGCTGCCATAAGACCTCTAAGAAGACCTTCATACTCTGCTGTGTTATTGGTACAGGGAAAGTTAAATCGGTAAGCGAAGGGTTGGATTTCCCCGGAGGGATATGTGATAATGGTAGCAACACTTCCACCTCAGGAGGTGGATGCTCCATCGAAGTTTAATATCGCATCATAGTTATCGAGCACGATGTTAATTGTGCTTCCGTTATCGTCTGGGAATTCTAGATTAATTGTTGCTTGATCTTGTGTTGGTGATGCAGTCATCTGATTGACTATAGCTTGAACTTTGATGGATGATTGGGCTATATAATGCACGTCAAACTCAGCAATCATTGCCTTCCATCGAGCTATCTTGCTTGATTTATACACATTATTTGTGATAGCTCTGAGTACGTTGTCCTTATAGATTATGTTGACTTGATTTCTAAAGAGGTAGTGTCGCCACTTATTTAAAGAAAAGATAAGGGCAAGGCATGATCTTTCCACGTCGTTGTAACGTTTTTCGTGGGCTACTAATGCATGGCTCAAATAGTAAACAGGAACCTCGGTCCCATCATCCCATTTCTGGCAAAGCATAGACGCGATTGATGAATCCGTCGTGGCAAGGTAGATGTAGAATGGTTTATTACTTTGAGGTGGATAAACTGTCGGTAATTGGGTTAGTGTTGTTTTGATATTGTCAAAAGCTTCCTAGCATTGTGGGGTCCATTGAAAGTGTACACTCTTGGGTAGCAAATGATTCATGGGTTTCAATTTATCAGTCAATTTTTCGATAAAGCACCTAATAAACTATAATCTACCTTGTAGGCCTCGAAGTTCAGTAAGGTTGCTTGGTAGTTGCAAGTTTGTGATAGCCTTCACCTTATCGGGGTCTACTTGAATTCCTGCTTCTGAAACTATGAATCCAAGCATTTTGCCTGATTTGACCCCAAAGACACATTTTTTTGGGTTTAGTCTAAGCTCATATTTTAAAAAATTCTTGAGTACCAAGTCTAGGTCTTGTATGTGCTGCTCTTGTGTCTTTGATTTAATCGCTATATTGTCTACGTAATTGTTGAGCGAATGAAGAAGGTAATCACTAAAGATGAAGGTCATTGCTCGTTGATATGTAGCACTAGCATTCTTTAAGCCGAAGGGCATCATCGTGTAACAAAATGTTCCCCATGGTGTCATGAAGGTTGTCCTAAGTTGATGTTCAGGGTTAATCTCAATCTGATTATATCCAAAGAAGCCATCCATAAAAGATAACAATGCATGCCCAGCAGTTGAATCAACCAGTTGATCAATACTAGGGAGTGGAAAATCATCTTTTATGGTTGCTAAGTTGAGGTCCCGGAAGTCGATGCATAGGCGAATGCTCCCATTTTTCTTCAGGATAATGACCATGTTGGATACCCAATCAGCATAGTCAATGGCCCAAATGAAACTAGCCTGGTAAAGTTTGGTGATCTCATTGCAAACTGCCAACGCTACTTCAGGCCTAACCTTACATGCTTTTTGTTTCACCGGTCTTAGTTTTGGGTCAAGTATGATGTTATGTTGGACTATTCAAGGGTCTAGCCCAGGCATGTCAGTGTAAGACCAAGCGAATGCTTTGATGTTGCTTTTTAACACTTTCACTATGTCATTGGCAAGTTGTGGGTCTAGTAAAGTACTTAATTTCAATATCTAAACTTCGCCGCTCGGCATAGTGATGGGGGTTTTGATTAATGGATCTTCAGTGATGTTATCAGCTTCAATATCCAGCGATTTCGTCATGTTCTGAAAGCGTTCTTTGGTTTCCTCTATCGATGCCATGGAATTTTCGTAAGTCGATGTGTCTAAATCAATGGACTTTCTATTCAACTCCTATTGGATGGGTCCGTATGGTCCATCGATGAACAATGGTGCGAATAGTTGCTTACTATCGATGCTTGCCCCTGCCAAGTCACAGGAAGCAATGTTAACAAGGGGGATTTGCTAGTTGGTTTATGATGCTAATTCAAATACTTAAATGTGGTTGAAGTATGCTAAAGTTGGTTCATTATCTCACTTGGCCGCACGGTGGTTTAAGGCTATACTTGGCCAATCGCGGTAGTTTAAGGCCTTACCGGGCCATTCGCGGCATTTTAAGGCCTTACCGGGCTGTTCGCAGCAGTTTAAGGCCTTATCGGGCCGTTTGCGGCAGTTTAAGGCCTTACCAGGCCATTCACGGAAGTTTAAGGCCTTACCGGGCCATTCGCGGTAGTTTAAGGCCTTACCGGGCCATTCGCGACAGTTTAAGGCCTTACCGGGCCATTCGTGGTAGTTTAAGGCCTTACCAGGCGATTCGCGGTAGTTTAAGGCCTTACCGGGCCATTCGCGGTAGTTTATAGTTTCTAGTTGATTATACGATTCGTAATGCCTGTTAAGTGTGGAACTACGAGACAAAGAGTATGTATCAAGATGTTTAATTTAGGCGATGTCTTACATGGGCAATATTTAGCCTAGTGTGTGTTTACGTACCCCTCTATCTACTCTAAGTTTGTTTATGTTTAATTAATCATTTTTATTTGGAGTAAAGTACTTGGAATGTTGATTTCCTAGAGGGTGGGACGACATGGACAACATGGGGATGTATTTAAATTGAAACAAATGACGGCATGCATAAATGCCAAGGTCTAGCCAGGGACAACGTGAACTTCTTAGCGTGAACCAGAGCATGAACCCAGAGTGTGAACCGGAGTGTGAACTAGAGCATGGAGATCGGGTAAAGAGGGTAGAGGAAGGTGCAGATATGATGTGAAAGGAGGTAGCAAGGGCGGCACCGATCGAAGTGTGACGATTCAGGTGAAAGAGTTCAGCGTGAATCTATGCTCCGGAGAAACCCTCGATGTGCAGGGAGGTGGAATATCGAGCGTGAAGAGTTTGCACACCGTAGCATGGACCTCTTGCAAACCCCAGCGTGAACCTCAGCCAAACCCCAGCGTGAACCTCAGCCAAACCCCAACGTGAAGCTTTCCAAACCCTAGCGTGAACCTCAGCCAAACCCCAGCGTGAAGCTTTCCAAACCCCAATGTGAAACTTTCCAAACCCTGACATGAAGGCATGGGCAAGGGGAAGCAGGTGTAGGACTTGGGAAGGAAAGAGCCAGACTTGACCTTCGCCGAGGAGAGTGAGGCGATGCTCCGATGCCTGCCCAAGCCTATGGTGGCATCGTGGTCCAGATCAGTGTGCCAATCGGCCCTAATTCCCTGTCAAAATTTGTGTTTTTGCTTGCTGTTTTCATCCATTTGCGTTCAGTTTTTTTCTTTCATTCTTGGCACATGGGATTCATTAATGTGTAAGAGGGGGGCAGAATACCCAGTGTGTAGGGTTTGCATGCTGCATGTTCAGCGTGAAGGGTCTGTACGCTTTGCGCTCAGCGTGAAGGGTCTGCATGCCGAGTGTACAGGGTCTATACGCTACGAGCGAGACTTGAAAAAATTTTTCCAAGTGTTGGCCCCAGTGTAAAAACTATACTATTTTTCATGGCTTTCCAATTCTGGTTCTTGAACATGTGCAGATTTCATAAACCTTTCCTTCTTGTGGTAGAACTTGTCGGAGTTCTGGCATGGTTCGGGCCCATTGATTGTGATGAACTGGTACCTAATATGATGATCGATCGAAATGGGGTATGGTTCAGAATGGGTGTCAGTGAATTCCTTGCCTTCATCTTACAAAGATTCAGTGTGGTGGTGTGGTCTCACCTAAGTGAACAATTAGCACGGAGCATCCTTGAGACCATGTTACCGGGATCGTCAAATGGTATAGTGGCTTTTATGGTTGATACCGATGAGGGATTATCCATGGCTGGGGATGGTCCCTCTGGAGGGCACAGATCCACCCATCCACTGACGCGTGTATGGGACTTATTATCGTGTAGTCCTCACAACATCAATAGCACCTTATTCTTAGCATCTCGTGTGCATGCCTTGTTCCAGAATCCTCCCGGAACAGTGTACAGAGTAGAAAGGTAAGGTTGTTTAATTTATCATTTCTGCTTTGATGTCTAGTGGTTGTTCATGTTTTGACCGTCATTCCTTTGCAGGCCTCAATTTGATAAATAAGGAGTATGCATAGGTGATGATGGACTTGCATTGGCTCATACTGCTTTAGAGGCTTTCATGGAAGGTCCCACTCTCCGTGGTGCTGTTTTAGCACAAACCAAGGGTGA
The DNA here is from genome assembly GCA_015680685.1 of Gnetum montanum. NCBI lineage: Eukaryota > Viridiplantae > Streptophyta > Gnetopsida > Gnetales > Gnetaceae > Gnetum > Gnetum montanum. The sequence continues at coordinate 379,026 of MNCI01013045.1, forward strand.
AATTGTCCATTTCACAAACGATACTCTAAGGCTTTTGTACAATGTGAGGCTTGGGGGTGTTTACATGGGGATTGGTCCCACAATGGGCTAGTTTTCCCATGCGATGCTGATTTAACTTCTAGTAGTCTTAATCCGTTGTTTAACGGTGAGTAGTAGTTTTTTTTTACTCTTTGCATTTGTTGTTTTTTTTTGCTACCACATTGGTTGTGTTGATTCCATGGTTCTATCCTTTGCATGCAGTGGATGCTACCATAGAGACTAAGCGGACCGAGGGCACTTTGTCCATGAAGTTCGGAGATATCGATGATGCACAATGGTGGTTGCATGATGAGGCATCACCACACGTTATCAGTTACTTGAGCAATGCCAGACTCATGGAGCTGTTCACTGCTTTAAGCCCTAACGTCTCCGTGACCAAGATGATTGCAATCGTTGATTCATTCAACAAGGCTATCACTTAATATAGCACTCGTGTCAAGGGAATTAGAGTGGTATTTCATCTGTTGGCAGAGTTCTTTTCAGACCTCTTCGACGTGTCGGCGGATGGGGCTGGAGTGAATTTGGATAGAGTGCAAAAGGAGGCTCATGTGGTTCGTGATATGGAGGACTGGCTAGGTATACCCAAAGGTGCTAAGGGTTTCCCTTGCAGGGAAAATCAAAAGTAACCGAAGTAAATGAGCTGTATCCACTGTTCAGAGCACAAGTGTTTCCTAAATCCCTATCTCAAGTGAAGACTTTTGGGGTAGAATTTGTGTGCATCATGCGTACGATTTTGGAGACTGGTGTGCATTATAATTGGGCTCAGTTTTTACTTTTGGGTTTCTGCGGGGAGATACTGAGATTATGTTCAAACGTTGAGGCATAGTCCCATTTTACCTTTTCATTCTTTGCCGGTTACCTACACCGACTAGCTGAATTTCTAGTAGTTAGCGTGGGCAACGAGTATGTGTTAAGGGATTGTGGCCAAATATCTCGCCCGTGGATTCGCCACTTGTTTGAGGTGATCAAATCTCAAGATGTCCCTGAAGGGATTGACGAATCGATCTCTATTACAACGGGGGGATCCGCTGGTCATTCAATTCACACACGTGACAGCGTAGGGTCAGAGCCAGATGGTGTGCCTTATACTGCCAGGAGAGCTGATCGAGTGATCAAAGAGAGAATCGGGAAGGCAAAATCTAGAGTTCAAAGATCTAAGCGCTCTAGAGAGGTTGCTCCAACTGTAATGAACCAAAGGTGAAATGCATACGGTTTAAAATATCTGCACAGGGTAAGTAGGCCTGATTTATTCATTTATCCATGTTTTATCATCATTATTATTATTTTTATTTTATTCCATTTTTATTTTATCATTTGTGCAAAACTGATGTCGAACTCATGAATGTCATCATAGCCAACTCCTGAAGTAAGAAGGGAGGGGTTAGCACCAATCCTGGAGGAGGAAGAAATCCCAACTAGCCAAGATGGGGAGGAAGAGGCGGGTAACAACGAGATAGAAACTCCCATCCCTTCAAGGGAAGAAATAAAAGAAGGAGTAGAAGTCAACACGGAAAAAGATCACGGTGGTGAAATGGCTGAGGTTGACGAGATGTTTGATGATTTCTTTGCAGGAAGGTTAAACCTTGGCACTCCTCTGAACCTGGGAGAGGAGAGGAATTTTGGTATGTTTTTGTCATTATGTTTACTTGGGTTTTGAATTGTTTCATTTCTGTTATTTATAGTTTGGACTTTGTATTTTTGTCACTACATGACGTAGAAGTTGAAACTAGGACGACTCCTAACATTGCTTAGACATACCTGCAATGAAGATTCCAATGGAAATGACCATCGAAGTTGGTTCATCTCCCATACATGAACCATTTACTTGGACCAAAATGCTAGGTAAAATGGATTTCGTCCATGGTATTGTCAGTGAGGTAGTTGATCGCATCCAACAAGCTTATCCTGAAATAGGTACATACGTTTTAAACATTTTGAGTCCTTTTCATTTCGCATCTGTTCTACTGTCTGATGTTTGATGTATATGTTTCTTGTATTGACAGGTGTTGGACTGAAGTGGGATCCATTCGAGGCTGCTTGTATTGACAGTCTACCTAAACTACCATCAGAAATTGAGCAAGTGCCAAGACAGATCTACGACGATGTGGCAGAATGTGTTGTGCAAAATGCCAAATCACTTTGGACCTGTAGGCGTTCTATCGAAAAGTTGTGGTTGCGAATTCAGGTAGGGGAGAAAGAGGTCACCAAATTATCAGCAGAACGAGATGACTTTAAGTCACGCTATGAGTTTGCCTCTACTAGGTTGACTGGTGATCGTTCTTGGTGAACCTCCGAGGTTGGTTATACTAGATATTGGAATCTAAGTAACCATGATTCAGGAGCTAGCAGAGCGGAAGGTGCAAATTGATTTGATGAATCTCAAGTACCAGGATTGGAAAGAATTTGCTTCTAAGGTACGAAAATGGAATCAAGATGAGAAGAATCATAAGCACCATTATAAAAAGTCATTAAAGGAGATATCCATAGAAAAGCGTCAACTGGAAATGTTTGTAGAAGGTTTAGGCCTACAGTCTTCATTTGATACCTTTGCAAGGCACACTGTGGTAGAGATGGAATCTCCTAAGCAAGTAATCACCACAGCTTCTGGGGAGGTTTCTATAGGTGAGTTTCCTCTTAAATGTCCTACTTGGTCTACTGTGGACAAAGGGAAGGCATTAGTCGACGTTGATCTAGGCCTAGATGAAACTGACTGGGCAAGTGTCCCTGAAGAAGAAATCCTTCGTCAGCTAGAGATTAGTCTAAGGGGATCCTCTTTAGTAAGTTGTTTGAACTTGTGAATTTTATTTGTTTTTTTGTAGGAAATGTTATCTTCCTTTTTTATCTATTAGTTGATTAGTCAATTATTTTCTCTTCCTTTTACAGAATCCTGGTGATGACAATGACCAGGAGGGTGGCCCTAGTGGAGGGGAAACATAGGATGTAGGAGAGCTCAGGGAGAAAGCCCCTTCTGATGTTTAGTTTTTGGAATTTGACATGTTGTTATTAATTCTGTGGATTGTAAACAGAAACTGTTTCTGTTGTTTTGAGTTGAGTTGTATGAAAAGATGCATAAATTTGGCTAACTTTTGCAATCGTCCATTTAAATATTTATGTACATATATTTTTATTTTCATATTCAAGTTTTTTTTTCATTTTGTTTTGTCTAAATGTTGAGAAAAAATAATGTAGGGACATGGAGAAAAAATCTTTTTACTTATTTTTTTGTTTAAATGTAGACATGAAATAAAGTGCAAATGTAACCCAAACGATAATTGTGCCAAAGGAAGACAATAAAGACAAGAACAACTTGTACTGCAAAGACATAATCGTGGAATGTAAACTGGGAATTTAAACTTTTGAAGCAAACGAAAGTAAACTTGCTCTAGTTTAAGGCCATTTCGGGCCATACTTATGTCCGTGTTAGTTTAAAGTCATAACGGACTACACCATGATCGTTCTAGTTTAAAGCCATTTCGGGCCATCAATAAACAAAGGGGATATCACCTGATACCACGGGTTTTGATATAAACTGGCCATTTCTGACTGTGACTAGTTTTATGTCATTGCAGACATGCGATAGTTTAATGTCATTCCGGACTTGCGTAGTTTATCATCATTTCGGACGATCATAGTTTAACGTCATTGCGGACTAGGTGTAGTTTCTTAATTTTTTAGTAAATTTTTGATTTTTTTCATTTTTATGCTAGGAGTGGGTTTGATACTCGGCATCTCCTTCGCTAATTATGTTGAATGGTAGCTCTGACTAGGAGACGTCTGGCGGAGTGAGCTCTGAGTTAGTATTGTCAGATGTTTCTGGGTTAGGTGGTGCTTCCTTGGTTTTTGAGGGGTCACGTTTTATGGGTCGATCATCACTTTGAGTTTCATTTGTTCCTTTTAGTATGGGCTTTTTAGAAATTCTCTTGGGGTTATACTCAGGTAGCGTGTCTTCTTGTTCAGGCCCCTCAAATTTAACTTCAGATCCTTGATTTGCCTTTGTGTGAGATGAGATGGTAGAGGTAGTAGCATCCCCATGGATAATGATTTCACCCCCCTCATAGGGTAAGTGAATCTCTTGATGAATGGGGGAGGACACTACTTTTAGTTGGGCTAACCAGGGTCATCCTAGGATTAGGTTAAAACTAGGCATCTCATCAATAACTACGAAGTCTGCGGATGTGGGGAACCGATCCCCTGCTATGAAATCCAAGGTCAATGTACCTTTGACCACTACTCGTGAACCATTAAATGACTTCAGGAAGGTCGTAGACGTCGGTTTAATTAATTCTGTAAGTCCTAACTGTTCAATGACAGGATAAGGTACCACGTTTGTGGCAGCTCTGTCATCTACATGCACTCGATGTATTTGGAACTGATTGACTC
>MNCI01013045.1:383879-393973 GCA_015680685.1 Gnetum montanum
CATGGGGTTGTTTCGGGACTCGAATGACGAATGGGCCATGACTGGCTTGTGTCTAAGGAGTATTGGATTGTCTAGGTACCTTGACTACAAACGGGGTTGGGTGACTTGCAGTCGGTGCCCCTGTCGTAACAACCACTAGTGGCACCCAGACCATGAAGGGAGTGGGCCGGTTTGATGGCGTCACATTATTAGTTGTATTAGCAGGGGGCATGTGAATAAAAAATGGTTTTATTTGGGGTGGAATTTGCGTGGTTGCCACCGCAGGAGACACTCGGATGGCCCACGATGTTTTTTGGATAGGAGGATCATGTGGGGGATATGAAGGTTGAAGTGATGTTAGTGCCTTAGGGGGAACATGAACTATGAAGGGGCTCTTTGGTGTTTCATAGCTAGTATCCACATCGATGGTGTTAATTGTGTATGACACTTATTTAGTGTTTAGGGGATCTTTATATATGCCCATGGACTGGTTTTGTGGTTTGACCAGATTGGCTTCATCAAAAGTGATTTCACCTCCATCAATCATTCATTGAATATCTTGCTTCAAGGTGAAACAATAGTCGGTGCCGTGCCCATTATGATGGTGGTACTCACAAAAATGGTCTAGTCTAAAGCCTCTTGGAACCGGGGGCTCGTCTGGTGTCGCCAAGCTTGGATTCTTGACCAATTCATAGAATCGATCATGTCTTTGAATTTCTGCGAGGGACAACTGTTTATGTTTCATTAGCCCAGCTTTGAAGAGTTGGTCAAATAATTGTGAAGGTTTCATGGGAAATGGCGTGTATTGAGAGGGGTTCCTCCTCTCAAAGTTTCTTGCATGACTTTGTGTAGCATTTTGTGATGTGGATGGTCTGGGTGTAGTAGCGGGGGTAGGTCTAGTATAGCTAGTAGGGGCGGTAGGTGGTTTACCTTATTGTTTCATACTTTTCTATTGAGTTTCCGCTATTGCTGCTACTGTCGCCTTAGCCTTTTCTTTGTCCTTCTTAGTATGTTGATTTTTAAAGGCTAAGTAATCTGGGTCATGGCTGTTTTGGGCCCCCTCTTCTATGTTTTTTATTTGCAAGAAAGCTTGACTCAAAGTATGCGCATTCAAATAGTATAGTTTAGATTTCACAAAGTCATTTACAGCTCCCTTTAGGATGGTGAGTAAGTATGTTTCAGGGATTGGTTCATGAAGTTCATTTAGCACAGCACTCCATCTTTGAATAAATTTTTGTACAGGTTCAAGGGGTGCTTGTTTTACCTGTGTCAAACTGTCTAGGGTTGCTTCAGGTTTCAAATTGTATTTAAACCTAGTAACAAACTGGTGTAGGAGATCCTCCAAAGAGGATATGGAGTTACGGGGCAAGGCTCGGTACTAGTCTAAAGCTCTCCCGGTGAGGGACATGGCGAAAATACGTAAGATTGCATGGGGCCACGCCTAAAGTAGTAGACATTCTAGTCTAAACATGACCAGATGGGCATTGGGGTCCCCTTACCCATTAGATTTGGTTAGCTGGGGCAAAGAGACTCCTTTGGGCAGGGTCAGCAGTGGTACCGAAGAGTTAATAGGATCATCTTAGTAAAAGTCTAATACTTTAAGCTCTTCATTGTTGACCGTTTTGAGACGTTTTACCTCATTGGTGAGTTCTTGCATCAACTTTTTAGCTTTGGCCTAGTCTTGGGCCCTAGGTGATATGGCAGGTGGGTTATATTGTGTGGTACAAAAGTTGGATTGTTGTACGGTGGGCGGGAAAGAGGAAAGTTGAGTGGTCGGGGGTTGCACTTGCGAAATATTCATGGTAGGCGTTATTAAAGGTGGGATACTGTAAGGAAAGGGTTGCTATGGTACTTGAGGGATGTTCATGGGTGGAATTGTAGGAGGTGGTATGTTGTAATGATTCGTGAAGGAGCACCTTGAACTTGTTGAGTTGAAGTGGTGAAGGGTGCCCCTTGGGTTTGAATTCATGGTATATAGTGAGCGGACGTAGAAGAGGGTATCACAGACGACATCCCAATCACTTGGGGTAGGAAGGTCACTCCTACATTATTTTGAGGGGGGTCTTGTTGGGACTGTACTTGTAGGAGGCGAGATAATGTAGTGACTGAAGGAATAGTGGGGATAGGTATATTGAATTGGGTATCAATCATGGGGAGAGTGGGAACAAGAGTGGATGCTTCCTATTGGGGCACAAGTGGTTGAGTGGTTTTAAATGAATGAAGGGACATAGTCTCCCCTGTGAAAGGGTGGAATAGTGGGTTCGCATAAGTATGCAGACTGAGAGTATGGTATGACTCCTCTTGTTCGGACTGAGCAGCAAAGTCATCTTCCTCTTCTGATTGGGGATTTGGCATGGGCTGGTCTAGGGTCTGACTCCTTGCTAGGAGGAGCTATGAGATGAGCTCAGAGTAGTGCTCTAGGAGAGGGATGATGTCATATGGGGAGGGGATGAACTCATGTCCTCCCTTATTGACCAGTTCATAGTATTTCTTTGCCTCAAGTTTAGTTTGATCAATTGCCAAGCCAGCTTGGATCTTCACACATATAAAATTGTACTGTTCTTGTGTTATGACATTAAATGATGGATCTTTCCCTTGCAGTCTGAGAGATCGACGAGGTCCCCCGTGGGGGTTGACCTCACCATGGGCCCCTATGGGTTGCACAATGGGTATTAGCATTGTTGTTGGGCCAATGATATCTGGAGTGGACTTGGTTGAAACATTAGTGTTGGTAGTATTCATGATGAAGAGGTCGTAAATGTAACAAGATGGATGGGAGACAGTGTCAGCGTGTATAGGTGAGAATTTGGCTAAGTATGAAATTGGTATCCTTGTTAGTGTACAACCTATAGCGTGTAGCCTGTCTACACAGTGTACAACTAAGTCTCATAACGTGTAGCCTGTCTACATAGCATACACCTAAGTCTCACAGCGTATAGGCTAGACAGCGTGCAGGCTGGACAACGTACAGGCTAGAAAGCGTGCAGGTTGGACAGCGTATAGGGTAGACAGCGTGCAGGCTGGACAGCGTACAGGCTAGACAGTGTGTGGGCTCGACAGCGTACAGGCTAGATAGCATACAGGCTAGACAGCATGCAGGCTGGACAGCATAAAGGCTAGACAGCGTGTAGGCTAGACAACATATTCACGCTAAGATTGCAATAGATTTGGTTGAACAGGGCGTAGATTTGGCAAGTTTGAGTGATGGATTAGAGTAGTTTCAAATAACAGTAGGCCCTCTTTCTAGCGCCATTTTCTGTACTGTCTGAAATCATCGGTGCGTGGTTGGAATGAAGTGGATTCCAAGAGATCTACAGATAGACATAGAAGACCCTACCTTCGCTTGAGGGCAAGCTAGAACTGATGAAGGTAGAGTACCTTAGGTGGTCTGCACACAGATCAGACAAGGATTTCCCCAAATATAGGTCAATATGCTATATGCCGGGTTATACGTAAACGATATGATAAATGTAAATCAAAACGCCAGCGTACAGGAATGTAAACAAGAGATAAAGAAATATGAATGAAAATTGTAACAAATCTTAGCCAAAATATAGCAATATTATTACATAATGAAAATTACAATGCACCGGTCTAGACGCAGTTGTGAATTTGACACAAGGCGGATGAAGAGCCCCGGTGGATGCGGAGGGGTGATGGAATACCAGTTTGTGCTGCAGGCACAGTGTGAAGACTGTATACTTAGCGTGTAGGGTAGCAGTCCAATGTGCAGGGTGGATGTTCTTAATGCTCTAAGTGTGGATTCCCAGATTTCTACTTAGATTTTTTTAATTTTTGAACACCGATCTGGTCAAAAATCTAGGTTTTTGTATGAGTTTGGGTGTCAAATTCGGATCTGAGATGGGATGATTGGCTGTGGGATGCTAAAATTTCAAATCGGGTGACACATGGAGCATCGACCAGGTGTAGAAGAATGAAGCTTTACAAGCGTACAACATGCTAGTGTGTACATGCTGGGCGTATACGCCGAGCATGCAGGCTAGTGTGTGGGCATGAAAACTATAATTTTGGAGCTTAATGTTGTACACTGAAGTTGGATCCTTGTTGCCTAAGTGTTACTGGTTCTTCGGGGCATCCGGGGGCTCATTTCGGCTTCACTTTGATGGAGTTTTAGACATGTTTCTGGTGTGCACACTATGGTCTACACTGGGCGTGCACGCTGGGCATGCAGGGCCAAGAATGATCCTTATGATGCCAAAAAATTGATGTCTCTGGAGCCTATGGACTTGTAGATTCATTGACCATGCCTTGAGGGTTGACTACATTGTCAAAATCTTGTTAAAAATTCCCATTCCACCTTGTTCAAAGTGGTGCATGCTGGGCGTACACGCTGGGCATGCAGGCATGAAACTACCACTTTTCAAGGTCAAAACTTGATTTTTGAGAGCCTAGGATGATGGTTGATGGTTTCTCTATATCTGGGAATTGATTGCCTGTGAAAATCATGGTCTGAGTGCCTATTTTGGTCTCTCTACGATGGTACATGCTAGGCATGCATGTTGAGCGTGCAGGCCAGTGTGTAGGCATGAAAACCATCATTTGGAGCCCAAAACTTGATTTTCAAGAGCCTGAGAGCCGTTGGGGGCCTTGGGGAAGGTCTTGGGGGGTCCAGAAACCTAATTCTGGCATGTTTTGGCTCGTTTTTAGGCTCAAAATTTGCTGTACGCTGAGTTGCACGTTGGGCATGCAGGCCTGTGTGCAAGAAGTATACTTAGTCAGAACTAAGTGTTCTGAGCTTGGGACTTGCAGTTCTTGTTGCCCAATGTTGACGTAGCCTCCGATGGATCTTGGGGAATTTTTACTTGCTTAATTGGACTCTGTTTGATGCTGTTTGTGGAGTTCGCAAGCTTCGATCATACTGGGAAGTATTATGACTTAGCTCGATTCTTGTCTGAAAGTGCTGGGCCCAAATTTTTGTGGTGTTTTAGACATTTTAATTTTAAATTTAAATATTGGTTTTATTTTGACTATATGCATTTATAGTAGTAGTAAATATTGTAAATGTTGTAAACCTTGAAAATGACTATGTTGATGTTTTTGGTTATAAAATCAAATGACTAATCAATGTGATAATAGGCTAAGAAAAGAGAGATATAGTAATAAAAGGGATGTTTGATAGTTTTAGGCCATTGTGGGCATAGGTTATATAGTTTCATTAGTTTAAGGCCATGACAAGCCATATTGCCAATTTAGAGTCTTCGCAGACTATAGTTCCTGTATAACCTCTTAGCAAACAAGGTGTCAGTTTAACATCTTAGTAAATGATAGTGCTAGTTTAACATCTTAGCAAATAGGATGCCAGTTTAATGTCTTTGTGGATGAAGTGTGAAAGAGATGCTTTTTTCGATGTTTAAAATATGTAAAAATAAAGAAAGGTTATAGGAAATACGTAAAAATGTAATTGAATTTAGGCTACATGCATAAAGAGTAAAAAAACAATTTCATAAAAAAATATATAATAAACTATAAATGAAAAGTAAGGTTATATGGCTATCAGTGCATATGGTCATAGAGGCATGGGAAGATTCAGGTAAACTTCACTTGTGTAGATTCTTCTTAATCTTTGCAAGATTAGGAAGTTAGTAAGGCCTACTTTGCACAAGCTTGTATTTGCCATCCCCTTCACTTACAATGTTAAAAGGAGTTTATTCCATAATGTATCCCATTGTCTTTTGTTGTCATCGTTGGCTACCTTGGGTTTTTTCTCTTCATGGTTAGGAGCTTCTTCTTGAAGCTCTACTTTGGACCCCTATTCTATGTCTACATTATTGATAGTTAGGAGGGCCATGTTGTCACCATGAATGATGATTTGCCCTCCCTCATAAGGAAGGTGAATTTCTTGATGGATGGGTAAGAACAAAACTTGTAACTAAGCCAACCAATGTCTTCCAAGGATTAAGTTGAATTCTAGTGTCTCTTGCACCACCAAAAAGTTTGTGCTTGTAGGGAATTATTCTCTGACTACAAAATCCAAGGAGATAGACCCTTTGATGGAAAATCTTGATCCATTAAAGGAATTAAGAGTTTCAGTGGTTGTAGGTTGTACTTGCTCAGTTAAGCCTAAGCATTTAATGTTGGTGCATGGAATGACATTGGTTGTAGTTCCATCATCAACATGCATTAGATGCATTTTAAATTGTCCTATGCATATGGTTATGAATAAAGGGGTTGTAGTTACTTCTTCATTTTAGGGATTAACCTTAATTTTGCTATCACAAAATGTTAAGGGTGTTGACTTCCCCTCCCCTAGTAAGGAAGGAATCATTATTGGATGGATGGCTTCCTCATTAGCAGGAAGATTCTTACTAACAGGTATGGAGGTTAAGATTTTGACTAGTGCCTCATGATGTGTGGCAGAAGTCATGATCAGGTCATATAAGCTTAGGATTATGTTTTTCTACTTGAGGGATTACCTGACTTAGTCCATTTCACTAAGGAATTTTTTATTGTTGGCCATGGGCTTGTCACCTCGATTGTGCTTTACTTCCTTCATGCATCCCAAAATGTGGACTTTGACTTCAAGCTTTGGCTATTGTGGCTCTTTCTTGTTGTCTTGGTTGTGAGTGTTGATGTCCTCCTATGGCTTGCTGGTTGAATGGGATGGGTTAGAGGACTTCATGGGTATATCAGAAATGGGAGTGAACTTTGTTGGACCCAATACCTTTCGTTCCTCTATATGCTTATCTCTTTTGTTGTAAGGATTTTACTTATGTTTCTTCCCTTGTTTGGTTGTAGTTATTTCGTTGTCAGCCATTGGCTGTAGGGAAGAAGCAGTAGCATTGGCCACCATCGGGCGTTGTTGTATAGTTGGTTGGGCTATGGTTGTTTGGGTTGTATTGTGTTGAGAAAACTTGATAAAAAAAGGTTTCCTTAGAGGTATTCATGATGGTACTCTCACAACGAAGGGGTATCTTGAGTTATGGGAAGTTGAATAAGCCTTTTCATTGTAGAGGGGTATTTGGATTACAAATGATTCTCTTGCAGGTCTCTAATTGTCATCGATGTTGAATGCTGAAATAACATAAGAACTATCATTAGCATTCAATGGGTCTTTGTAGACTTTCATGGACTAGTTTTGTAGTGGAACTAGGTTAAAAGCATCTAAGACTAGTTTCTCCCTATCTATCATCCTTTGTAGGTCATCCTTAAATGCAAGGTAGAAGTCTGTATCATGACCAGGCAATTAATAATAATGGTAGAAGAGATTTAGCTTTATGTATCTAGGAAACTATGGATCATCCATTGTTGCTCGAGTAGGATCTTTGGCTATTTTGCATAGTTGCTCATGTTTCTTTTGAGAAACTTCATTCATTTATTTATGTTGCACGCATCCACTTCTTAATAGTTGGTCTAGCAACTTAGATGGTTTTAATGAAAATGTAGTGTATTTAGACCTATCCTTCCTTTTGAAGTTAGGTTTATTTGTTGTCAATGCAATGGCCCTAGAAGTTGATGGTAGGTTATTATGGTCATTAGTGGGTGCCTTGGGTAAGTTGATCTTTGGCCCTTGGTTTGTGGTCTTGGTTTCCTTGGTTACAGTTGCTATGGTAGTGTTGTTTTATTTGCTCTTTTTCTTGTCTCTTCAAGTGTGTTGGTTTTTATATAATATATAGGTTGGATCGTGACTAGCCTCTGTGACATCCTCTATATTTTTAGTTTGCAAGAACGCTTGGCTAAGAGACTATGGATCAAGGTAATAGAGTTTGGACCTGATGAAGTCATTAACTACTCCCTTGAATATGGCTAAAAATTGGGCTTTGGTATTTCATTTAGAATTTCATTCCACTACTGAATGAATTTCTGTACAGGTTTTATGGGTTCCTACTTGACCTTCATGAGTTGGTTAAGCATTGTATCAAGCTTCAAGTTATACTTGAAATAGTTAACAAATTGGGTTACCAGGTCCTCCAAAGAGGATATGGATCCTTAGGGCAATGTGCAATATCAATCAAGTTCTTTCCTAGTCAAATACATAGGAAAAATTCTCATGATGGTATGAGGTCATGGCTACAAGAGTAAAAATTTAGATAAAAAGGTAATAAACTGAGCATTAGGGTTACCTTCCCCATTATATTTGCTAAATTGGGGAATGGGAACCCTAGGAAGAAGTATTAAGTGTGGAACTATAGGACTTATGGGATCATCCTGGTAGAAGTCCATAATCTTGATAGTTTGTCTGGTAGAGGCTTTAAGCCTCTTTAACTCCTTTATTAGGTCTTGGATCATTTGGAAGACTTGATCCAAGCCTTGTGGTGGCACCATAGGTTGTGAGGTTTGTACATAAGGTCATGGCATTTTTTGTGAGGCTTGTGGCCTCATTATAGGTTGCATGAAAGAAGGAAAAGGTTACACTATGGTTGTGGCTTGTGGACCAAATAAAAAAAAGATGTTTGTGCTGATACTTGAGGCAAAAATTGGACAAATGTCGTGTGTGACCCCTGTGTTACTTGGGGTTCCATGGTGAATCCCACATGAGTAGTTAACAGACTTGTGGTGGTAATAACCATTGTTGATGGTTGTATATATCAAGACTATGTTGCAAATGACATTGATGTGCTATAGTTGGTTGCTTGTGGCATTGTCTGAGTGTGATTTGTGGCTATAACTGGCACGGGATCTATGGTAGTAGTGTAAAAACAAGTGGAAGATGGTGGAACCATGTCCATGAAGAAAACAAAAGAATTAGGGGAAGGTTCTATGACTTTGGGGGATGTTTGTTGAAACAATCCTCCAAGGATGTTTTCAGGCTCATATTTTGCCTTAAATTCATCATCCTCTTCCTATTGTTCCCCAAAGGTAGGCTTGTCATCTTCCTATTCCATGGTAATCAATTGGGTTAGGATGCTAGAATAGACATTGTTAAGAGGAATTTCATCATACGGGGAAGGGATGCACTCTTTCCTATCCCTGTGTATGAGCTCAAACTCCCTTTTGACCGTAGCTTCAATTCATGGAATTAGCATGCTTGCCTATATTTTGGCGTAAATGATGTTATAACGATCTTCATTTATGGTTGAAAACTCAAGACTCTCCCCTCTAATCCTCAAAGATCACCTACACTCCATGATGGTAAGGTCTTTGGGATCATACACCCTCATCATTTGTTGAAGTGTGAGGAGCAATTTGGTGGACTTTTGAAAAGACATGGTTATAGTGCTAAGGATTGCTTAAAATAGGCTATAAATGGTAAAATAGGAGTAAATTCTAGTGAATGAAATTGAAAAACTCTTAAAGGAAATGAAAATGGCATAAAAATGATATACTTACTATAATTAGTAAGTGGGGGATGAGGGGGGTTTAACTCGTTACTAGAAATGGAATATTAGCAATGTTGGTTTCAAGACTCACTTAGGTTGGCCTTCGAGCTACCTCTATGATGGGTATGGTAGGGAGGGAAAGAAGGGGGATGAGATAATGGAAATCTCACATCTTCTTATTTCAACATTGAAGAGAGGAAAAAAGGTTTGAAGACCCAAAATGGAAACTTGGCAATTTCCAAAGATGCTTTTGGAAAAGGAGGGAAAATTAGGCTTGGTTGGTATGAAAACCAATGTTAGTTTAATGGAAAAAGAATGTAGCAACAAAAATTAAATGGTTATTAAGTCTTCCATGCTAGCTTTGCTCTAGAAATTCATAGTAGATGTTGTAATAATTTCAACATCCAAACCACCTACAGCTTTCACACTCAGGTTTCTGCTATAGGGGGTAAAGGTAGCATTCGATTCCTCAAGAATTTTGGCCTTAAAAACTATAAAATAACTTTCAACCTATAATAAAAGTAGATGTGGTCATTAGATTGGTTTCAAACCTTAGCAATGCTAGCCTTCTGATGAGTGGCGAGGTACCCCTACACTCAACCATACGAAATGAGCGTAGCACGCGCGATCCGGTCGAACTTGGCAGAATAAATGCCTGAATGCCGCAAGGAACACTTGGGGTTAATTAATCGTTGTCTTCCCAGACTTACTTGTTGTTGTCATGGTGTATGGTTAAGTAAGTCCGAGGTATATGATTTTTTTGGTATTTTTTGGTTTATCTCCTAAGCTAAATGGTGAAGGGTTGAGAGACTAAAACTAACTCTAACTATAGCACTA
>MNCI01013045.1:394104-404191 GCA_015680685.1 Gnetum montanum
GGGTGAGAGAATCTAATTGCGATGAGTAGCTGATTCCTTGGCTAGCCGTACACATTCGTCAATGCTCGTAACCAAGTCGTACTCATGCCGCATTACTACGAAAGGAATAAATAACATTAGTTAAATCTATCCATGTACTGCAAGGTTTATCCACAAAGCACGTCTTCATTGCCGTACACAACTTGTGTTCAGGTACAAAGCTTCTCAAATAAAGAACCGTTCACTTGGGGGACTCCTACTGCGGGCACATGGAAAATATTCTATCTCTGGGGTGATCAATCTGCCAGAGCTTCGCTACTTTACGCCTAGGATGTGAAATGAGGGGAATGTCGCCTCTTATTTATAGATTTCGCAGGGGACCACGATTTCGTGTACACGATATCGCAGGGAACGACGTGATATCACGTATGCGATATAGCAGGGGATGCAATATCGCGGCGGCCGCGATATCATGTGCATATCGCGTCTCATCACCTTCCAACTACTTTCACATTGTGTATGGTAGACGGGAAAAAGAAGGTGGGGGGNAACCACCCACATTAGAAACTAGAAAATAAATTTTTGATAGTAAAAAGGAAAATTGAATATGAGGAGGAGATATCAACATTAGCTTTGGGTTGTTAAATGCACAACAAGTGCTACAAAAAGTCAAAATCCAACCACCTGCAACTTCCACGTTGTAGTTTTGATCATAGGGGGGAAATATCAGCTTTTATTCTTCAAAGGTTTTGGCTATAAAAATCAAAAAAGATCTTGTAAAAATGGCAACAAAAAGAATAGATTTGGCCACAAAATTTAGGTGAAGGCCCTCCTTCTAGTGCCAAGAAAAACTATATGCATTTTTCTATATGCAAAAGTCCTCTAGTGCCAAAACAACATTCATAATTCCCTGGGGGACTTTTGCATATAGAAAGATGTCATTTAGCCTGTGCAACACTCATGCTACTTTCCAACACTTGGTGCTTAGCATCTTTCAATAGCATATTGGTAGTGGGGTAGAAGTCTTCATGGATGACATCTTTACTTATGATACCACTTTTAAGAAAGCCTTAGACTATCTTAAGCAAGTGATTTAACGATGTGTGGAGACTAATTTGAAGCTCAACTATCAAAAAAGCCACTTGATTATCCAAGAAGACATAGTTTTTGGGCATTGAATTTCAAAAAAATGAATTGAGATGAACCTCAAGAAGGTGTGGATCATTCAAGGAATTACTAGACAACCTGAAATGGTAAAAGGTATAAGGTCATTCTTTGGGTAGACTAGTTATTATTACTATTTCATCAATAATTTCTTAAGATTTGCTAAGTTTTTGGTACAGCTAACAAAGAAGGATGCACCCTTCAACTAGATCAAGAAATGCGAGTTAGCATTCTAGCAATTAAAGTAAAAGCTTGTAGAGATTCCCATTCTACATGTTCCACATTGTTCCAGACCCTTCCACATCATGATAGATGCATCCAATTATGCATTAAGGGTTGTGCTTATATAATTAGATGATTAGAAACATCATTATTATATCCACTATGTAAGTAGAAGCATTGTGGAGGTAGAGTTGAACTACACCACAATGGAGAAGAAGCTCATGGTGGTGGTGTACACCTTAGAGAAATTTAGGCATTATGTTCTTGGATATTAAATCTTTATGAACACAAACCATAGTTCCATAAAGTTCTTAATGAATAATCCAATGGTAAGTCCCCATTTCATATGGTGGCTATTGATTTTACAAGATTTCAATCTCATGATGATGGACAAAATGGAAACTTAAAACATGGTTGTTGATCACTTGTCTTAGTTACGATGAGACAGCAAAGAGGATGGAGGGCCTTTATTTGATCCATTTCTAGATAAATTATTCTTTGCAAAATTTTTTAAAGTTCAAAATCCCAAAGGTCCTAATTGTTATAATGAATTAGTTTCTTATCTTCTCACTCAAGAGAGTCCTCAAGAATGGGACAACAAGAAGAAATAATAGTTTCTTCACCAAGTCAAGCATTACATGGAGACCAAAGATAATCCTTATAAGCTTTGCACCGATGGCTTGGTATGATGGTGTGTGCTAAATGTTAATCAATTGCAGATCCTCCAAGATGCTCATGAAGGTCCTTGAAGGGACCATGATGCAGGGAGAAGGATAGCCATAAAAATCTTCATGGAAAGGTACCTTTGGCCAACATTCTTCAAGGATGCACATTAATTTTTCTATTTGTGCGAGCATTGTCAAAGAGATGGAGGAATGATCATATGAATGGAAGGGTCCCAATAGTGGATCCAACCATTATAGCCTTTCAACCTTTGGGACATTGACTTCATGAGGTCCCTCAACTACATGTTCAATGGAAATGCATACATCATAGTAGCAATTGACTATTGCACCAAGTGGATCGAATTTGCAATTTTCATTGATTGTACATCTTCTACTATAGCATGGTTTTTTCAACAAAGTGTGGTAAACAAATTTGGTATGCCTAGGAAACTTATTTCTAATAATGAAACTCACTTTTTAGTAGCTAATTTTTAAAAAACAATGCAATGCTTAGGGATGCAACGTAAATTAACAATTTCTTATCACATCTAAACTAATTGTTAAGTTGAAGTTACTAATAAGAAAATAACCAAGATACTAACATGTACTGTTAGTAAATATAGGAAGGAGTGGAACAAAAAACTCAACGATGCTCTATGGACTTAACGATCAACTTGGAAACTTCCTATAGGTTAGTCTTCCTATGAGGTGGTGTACAAAAAACTACCAACACTTCCAATCCAAGTTGAGCCTTTGTACACTCTCAAAGGCCTATGAGATTTACCTTGATCTAAGTCTAGCATAAAAGAAACATCAAATGATACTAAATATGTTAGACAAGAACCATCAAGTAGTCCTATTAATGAATGAAGTACACAAAGCACATGTCAAATACCATCATGATGCATAAATAAGGAGAGTTAAATTTTAACTGAGTGATAAGGTTTTTTATTGGAACCCCATGCATGTACCATAATGTACAAAGTCTTAAACACTATGGAAAGGACCTTATATCATTCATATAAATTTTCCTTCTAGTTCCATGATAACCATCCTTTAAGCCCAAAGAAATGGTTATTAGTCAACATCCAATAAGTAAAGTCTTTTCTAGAACCTAGAACAATTGGTAGCACTAACACCTCAATAGATGGACAAGCATGCTTTATTTCTCGAATCTCCTCCTTTCAACTTAGTTATGGGGAGCCATCCATATTAACATTCTTTAAAGGCTACCTAATTTTTCACATTTTTGTTTTAGATTATTCTTCATATGTGTTTTATTTCCTTGAATATTTTGCTACTTCTTTTATATATTTTACTTTCTTGGATTTATCTTATGTGTTATTTTGTTTTATTCGTATGAAATCTCTAATTTTTAACATGGCTATTGCTACTACTAGAAGTTAATTAATGTAGTAGTTAATGTTATCATTGATTGTAAATCACCTAGATTTTGTCTCTGAATTATGTCCTTAATTGATATATTGTTAACCTTTTCATGATATCATGTAGTGAGTCCACAACATTTATCCATTCCATCAAACTCTAAGAGACTTTGCATATTGGGAGTGTGAGGTCCTTGCATAATTCAAACATAAAGCAATCGATGATCTATTACTTAACAGCCTCAGAATGGACCAAATGGGAATGGACAAAGGTGTGACTTTAAGAGGATTTTTCAATTTTTATTTTCAACTTCCTTATTGAGTTTTATGATTCTTCTCCATTAGTGATAAATCCAAATTTTTCATCATAATGATTTCTTAGTTACAATATTGTATCTTCAATATCATAGATACATTATCGTATCTCATGATATGTTATCATATAAATAATATCGCAAGGTGCATGCTATCCTATAAAAGTAACACTTAGATGCATGGATCTGCAATAGATTTAATAACATAGTAGCAGAACTTTTTTAGTTTGTTTTTGTAATTTTAGCTTTCAGTACTTAGTAGTGTTTGCCCATAGTGTGTGCCTGTAGTGTGATGTTAAGTGATTGAATGGAGTCTTTATTCAAGTGTGATGTATTAGGATGCATTATATGACTAGAAATAAAGATCAAGATTACTTTCCATCATTGTAGCAATACTTAGTTTTATTTTTTCTTTCATTTAGTTTAATGTTTACTATTTTCATAGTTACTAATTTACTTTTAATGCACTTTATTATTCCTATCCTTAAGTGGAATGAGTATGAGTGATCTTGAGCACTTAGGTGTAGGTATTTGATAACCCAATAGTACTATCACTTGGTATGCCCAGTAGTGTGACACTTGGTAATTCCAATAGTAATTACATGAAGTCCAAGGTGTGAATGGAAGATCAGGACCAACCGCTCATCGCATAGGCTAGATTAGATTTGTGTGCTATTACTTAGCTTTAGAAACTATTACTTTTACTTCATGTTAGCTAGGAGCACTATGGCCCATACAACATCATCTATCATATGCCTCATCATGAGTTAAACCATAGACATTGAATTTACTAGTACAAGTGGGAAGACAATAATCATAAACTTGAACCAATTACTTGCATAATCACATTTCCTTGTCTATAGAATTTGACCAAGATCATGCGTGAGATCTTGTATCTCATATGGTTGGGTGTTGGATACTTCGCTACTCATCATTGGTGCCATTGTTGGGAACAAGTCAATGCTATGCTAAGTAATTGATTTTTTAAAGTTTATTGTATCTAAAACTTAAAGTCAAATCTAACAACCATAAGTAAAGCACACTTTTAATTCAAACTATCTAAGAATTATAACATGACTTCACATAATGATCAACCATCACCTACCAAGGAGATAAGAAGAAGTAGTGATAGAATTGTTGATGAAGAAGAATGGAAAATGCCAATGTAGACATGAATCACATATGCTCACATTGATCCATACCATCTAAAATTTACTTTCATCTTCCATCAAGATAAGCAAATGAGGTGGAGAAACATACAAGGCAACATAGTCCTTCATCCAAAATGTGCAACATTGAACATGCTACAAATTACTCTATAAGCGATGCATTTGGATTGGACTCATGAAGGGTATCATGTGACTCAACACATGACCAAACCTTATGAACCCACAAAGAAGCAAATGATAAGAGATGTTGCCATAGAGATCAACCATATACACAACAATTAGACATAGACTAACACTTCTATTATCATATAAGAACTTGATGCTGATCAATTCATTTCAAAACAACTCCACCAGAACCATGAGGAGCCTTCAAGAAAACCTATCATTAGACTAGAGGAACCTGTTAAAGCCCAACTTCATTCTACTTTGATAGAGACACACAAGGGAAAGGCTACTAACTCAAGATACAAGCGGGGACTCTAGGTGAAGGGATCTTGCTAAATCTTACAAAGAGACATACAAGAGTCATAAAAGGAAAACCAGTTGACACAATTCTCCTACCACCTCGTTTGCCTCATCATAATCATCGAATGACTCTCGCAGGAGAAGATACAAGTATAGGGATTCTCATCAGGAAGAAAGGTGAACTCATGGCCATCATGATAGATATTCTAGATACTCTAATTTAGAAGATGAAGAGCATGAACAAAGAAGAAGAAGAGATAGAAGAGAGGATCAAGAGATGTAGGAGCATAGAAATGGTCACGACTACAACAAAGCATATGAACCTGATCATGATAATGAACCCCTAATGGCAACCCAAAGCATGATAAATATTCAAGAAGCTATCTACCTACCAACCATGCACATGAGAGATGTTCGAATCAAAAGGCCATACATGAATACTATGCCATGATTTAAAGGTGGTTACAATGTAGATCCCCAACATCACCTTAAAGCATTCCACAATGCATATGTCCTTCAAAACATAGAGAGTGATTGGAAGAAATTAAAGCTATTTTGTAGAACATTTGTGAAGAAAGCAGAAAGCTACTACAAGTCATTGGAATGTGAATCTATCAACGCTAAAGTACCATTTTAAAGATATTTAATGATAAATATCATACCTATTCACGAGTGTCACGAAAACCTTGATAAGGTAATGGGTAGGTATTATTCATTATTACATAGATGCCTAGGCCATAGATTTTCATCAAAGGAATAGTTGAGGCACATCATAGATGGTCTAAGAAGTAAAACCAGAGAGATCCTTAGGGTTTACACCTAAGGAATATAATTAGAATTGACCATCCATCATATTCAAACACTGATTAATCAAGTGGCAAAAGAAGAAGGTGAACTCAAAAAAAGAGAATCAATTGAAGAGTACAATAGGGATCCATCAATAAGAAAGAAAGATGCACAAGTGTGTGATACCCAAGAGGAAGAAACCTTGGACCAAGAAATTTGAATAAAGATGCTACCAATCCAAAAATTTGTTGCCAATGTAATAGCATAAGTAGCAAAAATGTAGGATTCAATTGATAAAAGGTGTACAATAGCACTAAAGATTATGGAGGAATGAGCATAGCAAGCCTTTGCAAGAGGCAAAGATAAAATAAAGAAGAAAGAACTTAGACTCAAAGGCAAAGTTGCATTAGTAGTTAAGGTCTCATATACTAGCTCTATAGATGATGAAGGTTGTATTGTGTGTTAGCATGAACATCCTAAGGGATGTTGTCCAGTTGTGACACATTTGCAAGAAACAAGTGCATACACACTTAACCCCAAACTTGTTTAGAAACAAATGCCCAAATGGTTACCTTATCTTCAAGGTAACTACAAACAACTTTAGCTAATGTACTATCCTAGTGAATCCTTGCTACAACCATAGGAGCAATATCATCAACAATGGAAATAGCCTCAAGTGTGGGCCATGCCATCACCTCACCAACAATATTCATATTGACAACCTAATCCTTATGGATACTATGTCCAACGACCTATCTTGCTAGCAAATGCTACTATTCAAACTCCATAGTATTATTTGCTAGAATACCATTGACTGATGACACTAAGGGCCAATTTAGACTTGTATGTGAACCCACAAGTAATTGATTTTTCAAATTGCAATCTAAATTTTTTGCCACCAGTTCTATCACCCATGATGCAAGGAGAGTTTCCATCATAATTGTAGTAGAAGAAAGTTGCAAAGGTAGTAAGCATAGAAGTGGAAGATCTCACTAACAATGCTAAGAGCCAAACAAAGAAACATCCTTTCTTTAGGACAAGTCCAAAGAAGGCTAGTAAAATTAGAACTTCATCAAGACCATATTCTTCTAAAAAAAATCTTCTCACTATTAACAAGCTTCCAACTTCATCAAGTCTAAATATTCAGACTATCATGATTACTAAAATCATTACAGAATGGATCAAGATAGGGCCACTCCTAAAAAATAGAAGTGATCCAAGAGTTCCTTTGATTTATTTGTTAGTAGTTAGAAATCAACTATGCAAAGGTTTGTCAAACTCAAGTTCTAGGGTGAATTTTATCTCTTACAAAACATATCAAGCATGGAGTCTACCATCATTGGAAGAATGCAACATCAAGTTGAAGCTTGTAGATCAATTCATCACCACTTCTTTGGGATAGGATGATGTAGTGACCATTATCAATGGGTGGTCCTATCCAGCTAGCTTTCTAGTAATTAATGTGAAAGATGCTAATAAGGAATGTTGAATAATTATTGGGAGGGCATGGCTTAGCACAATTAATGCTAAGCTAAGTATGAGAGATTTATTGGTTGAGATTTCTAAGGAAGATGCACATGGAGCCATACACACACAGGGAATTCCATGCATAATTATTGAAAGTAAAGGGTGCAATAGTGGACCAACACTCTAGAATGTTAACACAGTTACCATTCTAGTCCACATCAACAATAATAAACCACCAATATATGAAAAAAAAAGAGTAGAGGCCACAAAACCAAAAGACACCCCATGGCTACTAATTAAGAACCTTAATCTATCTAACACATGCATGGAAACATCTAAAACACTTAATTCCGAAACTAAGAAAATGAGTCCAAATGAGAGCCCAAAAACAAAACAATTAACTTATAATCATACACCAAAAGGGAAAGAGAACAAGGATTTAGATAGTCATAACTCCACTACTATCAAAATAACACAGGATAATGATAGAAATGTTACATCATTAAGGATGGTAGATGAGCCACCTACACCACATGACCTAGAAGATTTAGGGAGCATTTTCCAAAAACTTGCCCATGAGATTAGTCATGGGGGAGATACTTTAATTTGAATTTGGAATTAATAAGTGCTTTTTCTATTTTTTGTTTTAAAATTATTTTCATCCTTCACATTCTTTGACATTTTTCTCATTCTTTATACTTTTACCTTTCTTTTACATTTTGCATTCTTTTAACATTTTTCATTAACAATTTTTCATAATTTTTTCTATCTTTTCCATTTATTTCATACTTTTTTTTTAAACCCTCTGTAAATAATTTTAATTGATAATAAAACACATTCAAATAAATGCAAGATATAGCCCAACAAAATGAAGATATTTCTATGTTATCAAGTCATAAGAGACTAATTATTTGCATAGTGATCCCACATCATCCATCCATCCATTCCATGAATAAGATGTTCTTACCATGGCCATAATGATATTCTTTTCATCATCAAACTAAGAATAAGCTTGTGACCATTATGCCTAGACAAAAAAGTGAACCAAAGGGGAATGAAAAGGGTGTGACATCAAGGGGACTTATGGATTCTTTTGGGATTATTATTATAAGTTCTATCATGTTACTAAGGTTGATGAGTGGTGAGGTACCCCTACACTCAACCATACAAACACGAGTGTCTCATGCGCAATCCGATCGAACTCCAAGGACTAAGTGCTTACGCGCCTTAATGGAACACTTAAGGTTAATCAATCACTGTCTTCCCAAACTTACTTGTATTGTCACAGTTGTATGGTTAAGTAAGCTTGAGGTATATGATTTTTATATCTTTTTTCTTTCTAATGTCTTATACTAATGAGGAAAGGTGAAGAGAACTAAATGACTAACTTATATTAGCTATTCACTAACTAAGCTCTAATTTTCCTAGCACCAATATCTATTCCCACTTTCTGCACTCACCCTAAACTAGTGTAACGTTGCCTGGATTACCAAACACTACTCGTTACTAGGTTACCAAGCATTACACACGTGCTCGAAGTAGTCGTACTGAATGCACTTAACTAGGAGAGTCAAGGTTTGAGAGAGATTAATTATCTAGGAAAGCAATTAAAAATTTAACAATAATTAAATCCTATTTATCTTAGTCCATATGCTACAAGGTTTATTAGAAAGTCTGTTTTTATTGTCGTACACAAATGTGTGTTCAAGTACAATTTGCTCAAATAAAGATCTGTTCACTTTAAGACTCCTACTACGGGCACATGGAAATTATTCTAACTCTAGAATGCTAAAACTACTATTGTTTGGCTAAGGGTCTAGATCTAGATGTGTGAACGAGGAAAAGATGCCTCTTATTTATAGGAATGACGGTGGGCTGCGATATCGTAGGGGCAGATGCGATATCGCGGATGCGATATTGCGTACGCGATATCACGGCTCATCATACCCCCATGATTGAATGAAAACTCATCCTTGATTTCCTTACAAAATATTGGGAAGGTATGGGATTATTGACTTGAATGGTACTAATGGTGAATGGGATGACATGTGAATGGATCATCATTACAATACATGTGAAAATTAGTGTTCATGACAACAAGAGTGAACACTATACACATTTGACATCCAACCTTATTTGGTAGCTGAGAGAGAAGAGAGAAGAGAGAGAGAAAAGAAGAAGTCTGTTGCTACCAACGCCAAGATTGTGCTTTTCTTTGTTCATCCATAAGCGTGCCATCAATCCTATTCCTTGCATAACTACTCCAGCACTAGTCCATTCCAAGTGTTTCCTCTAGATCCAATTCATTGGTGTATAATTTCCATCTGCACATACAAAACAGTCTAAAATTAGCAAGGGTAAATGAATCAAAATGTAGTTGATACCTTGCCTCAGTGTAAGGTCCATTGGCTAAGTTGTGATATGGCTAATGTAGATTTTGGAGATATAACACTGGTGACTACCCAAGGTGT
>MNCI01013045.1:404343-415132 GCA_015680685.1 Gnetum montanum
AAGAGAATGGAATGGAGTCTCAAGAACAAGGTGGTGTACAGCCCCTTGTGTATTAATGGTTAATGTGACTTAGTAGATCTGATTCCAAATCTAGCCTCAAACAATCCACATCCAGTGACTTCGCATTAATACATTTGGCCAATCCATCCACTTGAAGTAACAAGAATTCTTCTGTCAAAAATTCACCACCATTCCAACAAAATGCAAAGGGAAAAGAGTAGAAAGTGAGAAAGGGCCTTAGTTAGAGGGAACATGTTTGTTTAGTTCCATAACTAGTGCTTGTAGCCTAGATGATTATTTCGTCTAAGTGGTGTGCTTTGAATTCTCACTATTTTTTTTTTGTATTTTGCGTGAGAACCACAAAGACTTATTATTTTTATTAGCCTAGCTTCCCAATAATGGAGCAACATTGGAATGATAAGGAAAATCCAAGAAGAAAATATTCAAGCACCCAAGAGAATGACCAACACAAATGCATCAAATCCCCTTGAAGTCACACCCTTTTTAATCCTTGAGTCCTTCCTTAGTTTGAGAAATGTTCAGTCACCAATTCATTAATAGTTCTTATTATTGAAAGAAAGGGACTATACAGTTCCAGGCTAAGAGAGACGATAGAAAATTATGGATGCATGGATGATGTGGACTCATTACCTGTTATATCAAAAGAACCATACCTTAGTATTAACATTATAACTCAAAGGTAAAAACCAAACATTAGCAACTAATGGAATACAATTCATACCACCATTAGGAGCACTTATTAGGTGATGAATCTAACAAAATAAAATAAATAAACACACAAATAAATAAATGAAAAAGTATGAACGATGTTGTAAAACAAAAACAAGAAAAGTAACAGAAATTTGTAAAACAAAAATATATAAAACAAAAACTTAAAAAGGAACTCAGGGCCTCAAATGATCAGCATAGGTGACGATCTCCCCCATGACTGAGTGGAAAGAAGGAGATCCGAAATAATGAACGAGGTCATCCTTGCTCAGAGGTATTATGTGTACCAATTGTTCTAAGTTCATGGAAGGGTTTGGTTTGTTGCACATTGACCAGCAATCTTTTATTAGGGCTTTCAAGTTTTTATATGGTCATGGCCCCTAAGGGAAAGGTTGTATAAATGATGTAAGACCCTTCCCATAATGTTTGAAATTTTGTGTGTTGTGGCACATGTGTGGGGTTCCAATAGAATATCTTATCCCCTGGTTGGTACTTAACCTTTCAAATTTTTAAGTCATGACGTTGTTTGTTATGTGCCTTGTGCAACTCATTTGATGACAAGGCAACCAATCGGTTTTCGTCTAGCATATTTAGAGTTGCCAATCTTTATTTTTGTGCTAGATCAAGGTCAAGGTGGAGGTCACATGCCATGGATAGTGTACGGAGCTTAGTTTGAATTGGAAGCTTTGGAAGTTTCCCATATACTAACTAATAGGGAGAATAGCCTATAGCGAGTTTCTGAGTGGAGGAGTATGCCCAGAGAGAATCATTCAGTTTAGTGCTCCAATCTCACCTATATTTGCTAATTGTCCTTGTTAATATTTTAGTAATCTCCCAGTTGGTGACCTCAGCATGGCCATTAGCTTGGGGGTGATAAGGTGTAGTCAATTTATGTTCAACCCCTAACCGTTGCATCAATTTTTGAAAGGTTGCACCTATGAAGTGTGTTCCATTATCCGAGATAATTGCACGTGACACACCAAACCTATTTACAACTTGTTGTTGCACAAATTGTGTAGTTGTAGATGATGTGCAGTCTATAACAACAGCTGCTTCAGCCCATTTCGTTAGATAGTCTACGGTAATGATGATGTAAACTTTTCCATTGTACATCGGTGTAATGGACCCCATAAAGTCTATTCCCCAAATGTCAAAGGGTTCTAAGGGTTGAATCCATTGTTGTGGATCCTCCATTCGAGTAGTCATTCCCCCAGCATGTTGATAGTGCTCGCAGGTTTGGACAAATTGATGGGCATCCCAAAATAATGCTGGCCAATAATATCCTGCAAGCAGGATCTTAATAGCCATTAGTCTCCCTGCATACTAACCCCCACAAGGGCCCTCATGAACATCTTGGAGAACTCTTAGTTGGTCCACATTGGGCACACACCATTGAACCAAGCCATCAAGATAGACTTTGTAAAGTTGTCCGTTGATCTCCATGAAGTACTTGGCTCTGTGAAGAAACTGTTGCTTCTTCCTAAAGTCTAGCTCCTGTGGTGTTTTTTGGGAAAGGAGATAGGTGAGAATGCTACTATACCAATTTGTTTCCATGGGTTGGTTATTCACTAAATTGGCAAAGAGGGCTTCGTCAAGAAAATGATCGAATATGGCATATTCATCCTCCTTGCTATCCTAGTGCAACCGAGATAAATGATCTGCAACTATGTTCTCGGTGCCTTTTCGATTGATCATCGTTAGATCGAACTCCTGTAGGATTACTAGCCATCGTATAATACGAGGGCTAACTGTTGGCTTGTTCATGAGGAACCTGATTGCACTATGATCCGTATGAATGTACACTTTGTAGCCTAACACATAGTGCCTAAACTTATCCAGTGCAGACACTAAAACTATTAATTTGTTTCGTAGTTGTGTAGTTAAGTTGTGCACCAATGATACTCCTACTTGCACAGTGGATGTAATAAGGACATTTTTGGTCATCTAACTGTGTAAGTACAACTCCTAAGGCATAATTGGATGCATTATTCATTATATGGAATGGTCTAGACCAGTCAGTGGCTTGTAGAATGGGAGTTTCCACAAGCTATTTTTTTAGAGTTTTGAATGCTCATTCACATTCCTTGGTCCATTCGAATGATGCATCCTTCTTCGTTAGTTCTACCAATGGTTTGACAATCTTGGAGAAGTTCTCAATGAATCTCGTATAGTAGCTAGTGTGTCTAAGGAATGACTTAATGTCTTTGACAATTTTCAATTGTCGGGTGATTCCTTGGATGACCCTAACTTTATGTGGGTCTACCTCTATTCCTAAATGTGAAATCTTATGCCCAAGTACTATGCCTTCTTGGACCATCAGATGGCTTTTTTGTCAGTTGAGCCTTAAGTTGGTTTCTACGCATCTTTTCAACACTTGCTCTAATCGGTCCAAGGCTTGATCAAAGCTCATTCCATAAGTGGAGAAGTCATCCATAAATACTTCCACTCCATTTCCAATCTGTTTTTGGAATATGCTTAAGACTAGGCATTGAAACGTGGAAGGAGCATTGCACAAGCCAAATGGCATTTGTTTATATGCAAACGTTCCCCAAGGACTGGTGAACGTTGTCTTACCTTGATCTTTTGGTGCTATCCGTATTTGGTTGTATCCACTATAGCCATCCAGAAAACTATAAGAGTGATGCCCTGTTATGGTGTCTAAGACTTGGTTAATGAATGGCAACAAAAAGTGATCCTTGAATGTTGCCATGTTCAGCAGCCTAAAATCTATACACACCCTCCATTTGCTCCCCTTTTTAGGCATGATCATCAGAAGGCTAACCCATTCACTATCAGCAATGGGATATATGAACCCAGCATTAAGAAGTTGTTCTATTTCTTGTTTTACTATTTGCTTCAATTTTGGGTTCAATCGCCTCTACGATTGTTTCCGAGGTTTTATGGAGGGGTCTATGTAAATCCTATGCTAGCATATCCTAGGATCTATTCCAGTTAACTTGGGGTATGACCTAGAAAAGGCTTTTGACCAATTTTTTATCACTTGCAACAGTCTTTCTTTTTGTTTGTTAACAAGTCTTGTGTTGTTGATCACTGGTTTTCCATTTTCGAGGGTCATATACTCCAGACCGATGGGAAATGATTTCAAATCAAGGGGCTCTTGTTTAAATCTCTCAAGAATTTCCAACTTCCCCCAGTTGATGTTTTCAAGGTTAAAGCTTGGAAGTTGGCAATGAACTTGCTCTAGTGTGTCTATGCTTTCAATGTAAGCACTAGTTATTCCCTCAGTTAGTTCCATGCATGTTAGTGAGTTTCTCTCTTGATCAACCATCAGCCACGAGGTGTCTTCTTGTCGTGTGGTTGTTGTATACAAGAACCTTTGTATATTAATGTCTTGTGCACATCGATTGCATGCAGGCAATGCTAAAATTTACATAACCCATGATCTCTGCNATCACAAAAGATGTATAAAGCCTAGAACCTTCCTCCACTAAAGAAGAGCAATATTCACTTGGAGCTAGCTAACCAGTCCATCATTGTTCCCTTGGGATTGGTGGAGGACATCNGCTCCAAGTGAATATTGCTCTTCTTTAGTGGAGGAAGGTTCTAGGCTTTATACATCTTTTGTGATATTAAGTTGACTCCAGAACCTGAGTTCAAAAGAGCTTTACATAGTTCATTCCCAACGACTTGGAGATAAATTAAAGGACTAGATAATTTCTTGGGAAGGTGGCCCTCCTTAATCTAGTTGGTCATGGCATGTGTTAACATAATTTTGTGCGTTGAGTTCTGTTTTTGGTTTGAAGGGAGCTCTAAAGCCTTATTTGATGGAAAAGCATTTAGAGGCTCAACTGCTTGTGGTTGTGAGAGCTTGGTTGGGCTGTTGGTTCTAAAGAAAGGTCTTCTCTTTGTACGATTGTCAAAACCAGCAGTGGGTTAAAGGTCTACAGCTCTCATAGCATTGCGTTGCTACAGTTGAGTGGGGAGTTCCCCTTGCATTGCCAGAGCGGGTGGTAATGGAGCTATTAGTGTGAAAGTTGCAAATGGGTTTAGAGGATGGTATGCTTGTGGGTTGTCTCTCCTAGGAGAAGGAGTCTTATAATACTCTTAAGCTTGGTAGTGATGTTGTGGTGTCACGTGACCAACCAAGTCACATGGAGAGATTGGTTGCTGCATGTAGTAGCCATATGGATCTGGTTGCTGGTAAGGGTATTGTTGCCTTTATGGTGGCATCCCCCATGAGTGTGGGTATTGCCACTGTTGGTGCTACTCAATAGGTTGTGGTAGATTTCCACTTGGATAATATATTAAAGGTTGGTGGAACTGCCTTGGGTTACCTTGGGGATAAGGTAACCATCGGGGTGTTTGCCATTTGTTAAGTCATGGGTTGAGTGCATACACCCTAGACTCTTATAGATGTGAGATTATTGGGTGTACCGTCCAAAATCGTCAATCTTCGGCTGGAAGGAAACAGAGACCAGGGGATCGCGAGACGTGCACAGAAGACCCTACCTTCACTTGAGGGTGAGCTGGAATGAATGAAGGTAGAGTACCTTGGGTGGTCTGCACGTGGATCAGACAAGGATTTCCCTGAACATACACCAAAGTGCTACACGCTGGGTTATACGTAAACGGTGTAGCGGGCGTAAATGGAGCGTAAAAAATGTAACCAATGTAAGCGGAGCGTAAACGTAAACAGACGTAAATAGAATATGTATAACAATTAATACAAACTGTAAAAGATTGTAGGAAGAAAATGTAACAATGGCATTACAGAATGAAAGTACAATGCACTGGTCAAACGCAGTTGTGAGTGAAACACAAGGCGGATGAAAGCCCCGGTGGATGCAAGGATGACTACGGCTGGATCGCACTGTAAGCACAGTGTAGAGACTGTATGCTCAGTGTACAGGGTTGTCTAGCGTAAGAGGTTTTTTTGTGCTCTGGTTCTCAGCGTAATTGCTCTTTAGTATGATTTCGGATTTTGCCAGCCGACCTCGTTCAAGTGGGAAATTGGGGCTTTTATACCGGTTGTTACGCTAGACTCGGGTTAGGAGAGACGTGGCGCGTTGACCGGGTGCATAAGATTTACAAATATACAATATATTACATCTGCTAGGCGTATACGCTAGGTGTATACGCTGGATGTGCTGGGCGTATGCGAACTCGGGTGGAGATGCTGTAGACACTGGGCGCATACGCTGATGATGGCTGTCTTGTGTCAATTTTTGCTCTGCAGTGCTGTTGTCATGCCATCTTTGAAGACTTCATGCCAGACGTCTGCATCTATTGTACTTGCTGAGCGTACATGTGAGGTGTGTACGCTGGGCATGTATGCTGGACGTCTATGCTGGGCGTCTATGCTATGAGCATACACTTGGGCATATACGTTGGGCGTATACGCTGGAATTGCATACTTAGCAAAAATTGAGCATCTGCTCTCCGAAGTTGCCATGTTTGACACCAAATGTAGCTATTGTCGTCTAGGGTCCTAGGGACCTGCTTGGTGTTGGACAAGTACTAAACTCCGAATTTTGTGGTGTTTCATTGGCCCCTCTTTGTTGATGCTTGGAGGAATTGATTTGAGAAGCGTCAACAAAGAAGTACAAAACACCACAAGCAACTTGGTAGCATTGTCCTTCAACAATTGGCCAGATGTCATCGCACCGTGTTCAGTAGTACATGGGATTGGGGAAATGAAGGTTGTAGCTGGATAGGGAAATGAAAATTGTGGGGTTTGGGACCTGATCAAGGGATTGTGCATGGTAAAGGGGATGCTCTGGTGGGTCATGTTGATCCTTGTCAATAGCCATTGTTTAGCAGACTCGGAATCAAGACATGAGATGTGCGTCCTTTGGTGAAACAAAACTCTTGTTTAGTGTTTAAGAGGACTTGTTGGCCACGTGATGGTGGGTTACATTCTCTAGAGGAATAGGCCCTTTGTTTGGTGTTAAAGAAAACCTGTTGGTGGAGAGCCAAAGTTGTGCAATGAGATGTTACTTGAGCTTTTGAGACATGAGTGTTTATTTCCAAGACAACTGCCTTCCCGCTTGGGGCTTATGGGAAATGCCAAGGGTCTTGTGGTTCATTTTGCTCTTTGCTCTTTTCTTTTTCTTTGTTTTTTTTTTGTTTCATTTTTTTTGTGTTTTATCTCTTTTTTTTTGTCTCCTTTTTCTTGTGTCTCTTTGTTTTTTGAAAAGAGCTTTCTTTCAATTTTTCATTCATGCTCATGTGCCATATTGTGTGTTGCAGTTGCTTGAGAGTGTCATAGCGTGTAACAGTGTGCTCAAATTTTTGGGGTGTACTGGGTGTATCTGGGAACTGTAACTGGGTAGAAAAGGGAATAAGAGTGTTGGGGAAATAGAGAATGTATTGGGAACAAGGAATGTACTTTTGAATAGATTGATTAACCTAGTTGCGTGCGTCAGAAACAATGTGACACCTTGTCACCATGATGAAGTGTATCCATGTACGAGCACCACTGGGTGTCATCCTACAAACACAACTCGAAGAAGACAAGAAAACCACAATTGAACGAGTTAGCGAACACTTCAGACATGAATGTGATTGATGCAAATGGAGGCACCATGTGAAACTTAAGGCAAACAAAATGAGTAGAAATAGTGTTGTCAGAGCCGGTGTGATGAATGATGCAGCAGGCATTGATGAAGAAATGTCATGAATTACAGCAGTAGATGAATGTGCTAGAAATGATATGGCTAGTTTATAGTCTTAGCAGACTGTAGTGGGTTAGTTTTACGTCATAACCCGTTGGACATTGCCAGTTTATCGTCATAGCGGACGGTACGATGCTAGTTTATAGTCATGGAGGACTATGAAGAGGCAAGCTAGTTTATAGTCTTAGCAGACTCTGGTGAATGAGTGTGACAGTTTAGTGTCATGTTGGACAGAGCTCTGTGGTGTCGGTTTACCGTCATGACGCCAGGACATTCTGTGGTATCAGTTTTAAGTCATGATGCCAGGACTGTCAGGGTGGATGCATGCATGTGCGTCCGTACGATCCTGTAAACAAAAGCAACTAGAGAAAACAATGTTAAATAGCCACTGCAGAAAACATGAATTGAAATGCACAAGTGAATAGAAAATAATGTGAAAAGGTTCTAGTTTAAGGCCTTTTCGGGCCACGTGTTCTAGTTTAAGGCCTTTTCGGGCCATGGTTTAGTTTAAGGCCTTTTCGGGCCACATGCAAGCGTGCAAGCTAGTGCAATGCAAACTAAGGTGACGTATGCACAACGAACAAAGGTGAAGAGTGGGCGGGGATTAGACGTGTCTTTGGCCGCAAGGGAGTCTTGATTATGTGGTTGTTTCTTAGTCGGACATGGTCTAGGAGGCGTGCTAGTTTGCTCTAGGAGGCTTTCAGTTTTTACCCCTTGTTCGGGCATTTTAGCTCTAGGTGTTGTGTTTGTTGTTGTGGGTGTTGCTTCAAGAGGCTCCTCTTTCAAGACCTGTGACATGTCCATGTTGTGGTCAGCTTGAAAAGGAGTGTTGTCGCCATGTATAATGACTTGTCCACCTTCGTATGGAAGGTGGATTTCTTGATGTATCGGTGAGGAAACGGCTCGTTGTTGTGCTAGCCAAGGTCTACCAAGAATCATGTTGAAACTGGGCATCTCTTCTATGACAGTGAATTCTGCGCTAGTGGGGAATTGTTCACCTGCCACAAAGGCTAAGTTGATTGTGCCCTTAACTGTGACACATGATCCATTGAAAGATTTTAAACACATGGTTTTTGTTGGCATGATCTCATCTGCCATGCCTAGTTTGTCGATGACGGAGTATAGAACTACGTTTGTTGCCGCACCGTCATCAACGTGCACTCTACGAATGGTACATTGCCCAACACGTACACTAATCGATAATGGAGCTGTTGTGACTTCCCCTCGTTTGGGGTTGACTTTAACTGCATCGTCACGGAAGGCTAAGGTGTTGGAACCCAATTCTTGTGGTGTGTGTTGTGAAATCGTTGCACGGATGGATTCCATGTTAGCAGGGATGTTCTCTGTAACAGGAATGGACGCTAGTGTTTGTGCTAAGGCTTCACGATGAGCCGATGACGTCATGACCAGGTCGTACAAACTCATGGTTGTGTTCTTTTGTTTGAGCGTTTGTTTCACCTGGGCCAGTGTAGCTACAAAGTCTGTGTTGTCTGCCATTGTGTTGGTTGCCTCTATATGGGTTGAGGGCTTGGGCCTGGTTTGTTTGGGATTAGGGGCAGGGCCCCCAATGTTTAGTTGTTGTATATTAGGTGTGTCCTTTGTTTCAGCTGTGGGTATTGTTCGTTGTTCGTTTGTCCTCTTCTGCTGCCATTTGGTAGGCTTATCCGTGTTGTTGGCAGGGTTGACTCTTAAGGGAGGGGAGGTTGAGATGTTTCCTACGGTTGGGCACTGGGTAGGTGAGGGGCCATCGCGTGGTGGCACCTTTATGACAAATGGTAGTTTGGGAGGTGTCGTTGTTGTTTGACTAGCTTGTTGTGGCACCTTGATAACGAAGGGTTTCTTTGTTGTTGTCGTTGGTGCAACATGCCAGTTTAACGTCTTAGCGGACATCTGTGGTGGCACTTTGACCACAAAGGGTGTTTTCGGTGCTCGAGATTGCATTGAATCTTGCCAGTTTAACGTCTTAGCGGACGTCTGTGGTGGTGGTACTTTGACCACGAAAGGTGTCGTCGATGCTCTAGGTGGCACCTTGATGACGATGGGAGGCCCCTTGCTCATGGAGGTGGAGGGGATTGTTGCCTTGCTGGGAGGCACACGAATCACAAAAGGTTGCCGCACAGGTTTAGGCTTACTATCTATGCCAATGGAGTTTATGACATAGGGGGCATCGTCTGTGCTCGGTTGATTCAAGGTGTTGATGTTCAGTTGGCCCCGTTCTATCATTGCTTGTAGATCATCCTTTAACGCACGACAGGTGTCGGTATTGTGACCGGACATTTGGTGGTAGTGACAGAATTGGTCTAGCTTGAAGTGTCGTGGAACTGGGGGCTCATTTGGTGCTGCTAAGGTGGGATTCCTTAGTAGCTCGCAGTACCTATCGTGTCGGCGGCGAGCATTCTCCGCTACGTGTTTGTATTGGATTTGCCCAGCTTTAAGGAGGTTCTCTAGTAGTTCTGAAGGTCGTGCAGGTAGCGGTGTGTACTTAGAGCGATCTTTGCGCTGAAAGTTGGGCCTTGGGGTGGCCCCTGTTGTTGTAGGCGGGTTGGTACTGGTGTTAGTTGTTTTTGTGCTTGCGGCCACAGTTTCCGTTGTTGCCTTTTGTTTGGCAACGTGTTGGTTCTTGTAAGCCACATAGGCGGGGTCATTGCTAGTTTGTGCCGCTTGTTCGATGTTCTTGATCTGTGTGAATGCTTGGCTCAACGTTTGAGCGCTTAGGTAGTACAGTTTTGACTTAATGAAGTCATTCATGGCTCCCTTCAGAATTGTAAGCAAATACTTTTCAGGGATGGGCTTATGAAGTTCGTTAAGGGCTGCACTCCATCGTTGGATGAACTTTTGCACAGGCTCAAGTGGTGCTTGTTTCACCTGTATCAGACTATCTAGTGTGGCTTTAGGGTTGAGGTTGTACTTAAATCGGGTAACGAATTGATGTAACAGATCCTCCAGAGAGGATATGGAGTTACGAGGCAAGGCTCGGTACCAGTCTAAGGCTACGCTCGTTAAGGACATAGCAAACACGCGCAAGATTGCATGGGGCCAAGCTTGAAGCAATAGAGTTTTTGATCAAAACGTGACTAAGTGAGCATTTGGATCTCCATTCCCATTGTACTTGGTTAACTGTGGCAGTGTTATTCCCTTGGGTAAGGCTAACGGTGGCACTGAAGAGCTAATTGGATCATCGTGGTAAAAGTATAGTACTTTAACTTGTTCAGTGTTGGCAGCTTTGAGTTGCTTTACCTCATCAGCTAACACTTGCATCATTTGTTTTGCTTCTGCCCACTCTCGAGCGATAGGTAGATTAGTTGGTTGGGGAGATTGTTGGGTTGTAATTTGTTGCTGTGGAGCAATATTCAGAGTTGTGGTTGTGGGGTGTGGCATGTTGAAGTGAGTGGGTTGTTGAATAAGGGGTATGGTTCCTTGCCTAG
>MNCI01013045.1:430477-484029 GCA_015680685.1 Gnetum montanum
ATTAGCGTTTGGTAAGCCACAGTTGCATAGTTCAGGGTGTGTCCGGTAAGTGGGAACGGATGCTGACGCTAGTTAATTTAGACTTAGGACATTAGTTAGAGTTAGTTAGTTTCTCAACCCTTTCCCCTGATAGCATAGAAGATAAACCGAAAAATACCAAAAAAATCACATACCTCAGACTTGCTTAACCATACACCGTGACACTTACAAGCAAGCCTGGGAAGATAACAAACGATTAACCCCAAGTGTTTCTTGTGGTGTTAAGGCATTTAGTCTGCGGAGTTCGACCGGATCGTGCGTGCATGCTCGTATTCGTATGGTTGAGTGTAGGGGTACCTCACCACTCATCACTCATTATAGATACATGCAGTTGACCATTGTTGAAAAATAGAAAAACATTTTGAAAGAGAGCATCCACCAGCTAAGGGAATAATTAGTGAGGATCAACTAGGATATGAGCTACCTTGCAAGAGAAAATAGAATCCTTTCTGATGAGTGGCGAGGTACCCTTGCACTCAACCATACGAAACAAGCTTAGCATGCATAATTCGGTCAAACGCCATAGACTAAATGCCTACATGCCACATGGAACACTTGGGATTAATCATTCGTTGTCTTCCCAGACTTACTTGTAGTTGTCACGGTGTATGGTTAAGTAAGTTTAAGGTATATGATTTTTATGGTCTTTTATGGTTTTTCTCCTATGCTATCGAGGTGAAGGGTTGAGAAATTTAACTAACTCTAACTAAGGACTAAGTCTAAATTAACTAGCATCAGCATCCATTCCCACTTACCGTACACACCCTGAACTATGCAATTATGGCTACCAAACGCTAATCATTACTAGGATCACCACATGTAACGCACGTGCTCGAAGTGGTCGTACTAAGGCACTTAACTAGCCTAAACATGATGAGCATCTGATTCCTTGACTAGTCGTACACATCCGTAGATGCTCATAATCAAGTCGTACTCATCCCGCGTTCTAGGCGTTGAGGGTGAGAGAGAGTAATTGCGATGAGCAGCCAATTCCTTGATTAGCCATACACATTCATCAATGCTCGTAATCAAGTCGTACTCATGTTGTGCTAATGCAGGTAATAAATAACATGTAATAAATAAAAATAATAAATCCTATTCCATGCACTACAAGGTTTATCCACAAAGCTCGTCTTTATTATCGTACACAACTTGCGTTCAGGTACAAAGCTGCTCGAATAAAGATCCGTTCACTTGGGGACTCCTACTGTGGGCACATGGAAAATATTCTATCTCTGGAGTGATCAAACTACCAAAGTTTCCCTACTTTAAGCCTAGGATGGGAAATAAGGGGAGTGCCGCCTCTTATTTATAGATTTGGTAGTAGACCACGATATTGCAGCGGCCGCGATATCGCAACTTGTGCATATGACGTCTCATCACTTTCCATGGACAAGGTACATGCCATCTATGATAAGTCCGCCAACAAAATTAGTGCATGGAAAAATGAGGCAAAAAAGCATGAATGGCTCAAGGAACACTTCTGAGATTAGGTGGAAATGTATAAATAAATCAATGAGAAAAAGATCTAGCTGGAAAAGGCCAACATTAATTCCATGTTAGTAGAAAATCTAGAATGGCAATCCATCTTGGACACCATGGTCCACACCTATAAACTAGAAGTAAAAAATAAAGAACTACAGATTAAGGACCTTAAAAATACATGGGGTCAGTAGACCTCCATTATGCTAACTTGGCCATGATAACAGTAGGTAGGCCTAGAAGTCATCTTGAATAACAAGTAGCAGCCACGTACGTCTTGTATGAGAAGGAGTTTGTAGATCACAAAGATGCTTTACAAGAACTTCAAGTAGCAAACTCAAAGCTAGAAGTAGTTAAGGCTAGCTACTAGGGGGAAAAAGATGTAGCAAAAAACCTAGTTAAAAGATTAATAGATTACCATGAATTAAGAGAGAAGGCTAGAGCCCTTGAAGAAGAAAGAAGATAGTTTATGACTTGGTATGTTAAAGCTAATCATATGTTTCTACAATTGTTATGTTCATGAAACATTCCAACTTCATCAAACATTGGTTTATCAACATGGATGGTTCATGATCCAAGAATATAAGAGGAGAAATTGTAGGCACTCTTGAACTGCTATCAACTTAATGAGCTTAACGAAAATGGAGAGCAACCAATTGAAGAGCCACCATCACCTTGAACAACATAAGGGTACATCCAACATCATTAAATTTTTTTGTTGTATTGTAAAGTTTATCATGTCATGAATGTTTCATTTTTGTAAAACATCACTATAGCACTTAAGAGTCATGTATATAATAGTTAGTATAATGTAAATCAACCTCCTAATTTTGTAAGGAATAATATCCTCATTTTGTAACTTGAGGATGAGTTTTCACTCAATCGTGGGGGTATGATAAATCCAAATTTTGTGTCATAACAATATCGTAGTTATGATATCATAACTACAATGTCATAGATACATTATCATATCTCATGATACATTATCGTATAAACAATATCGTAGAGTATGTGCTAGCCTATAAAAGCAACACTTAGGTGCAAGGATTTGCAATAGATTTGAAAACATAGTAGTAGAACTCTTTTAATTCATTTTTGTAATTTTAACTTTTAGTACTTAGCAATGTGTGCCTGCAATGTGATGTTAAGTGATTAAACAGAGTCTTTATTTGAGTGTGATGTACTTGAACACATTGTATGACTAGAAATAAAGATCAAGATTACTTTCCATCATTGCAACAATACTTAGTTTTATTTTTGATTTCATTTAGTTTAATGTTTACTATTTTTATAGTCATTGATTTACTTTCAATGCACTTTATTATTCCTACTATTAAGTAGAATGAGTACAACTAATCTCGAGCACTTAAGTGTAGCTACTTGGTAACCTAGTAGTACTATCACTTCGTATGCCTAGTAGTGTGGTACTTGGTAATCCCAATAGTAGTTACATGAAGTCCAAGGTGTGAACGAAAGATCAAGACCAACTTCTCAACACATAGGTAGATTAGATTTGTTTACTATGACTTAGATTTAGAAACTATTACTTTTATTTCATGTTCGCTAGGAGAACTATGGCCCATACAACATCATCTATCATATGCCTCATCGTGAGTTAAACCATACACATTGAATTTACTAACTCACATGGGAAGACAACGATCATGAAATCTAACTAGTTACTTGCATAATCACATTGCCCTATCTACAGAATTTGACTAGGATCATGTGTGAACACTCATATCTCATATGGTTGGGTGTTGGATACCCCACTGCTCATCAATTAATCTCTCACCACTCCTATTTTCAACCATAATAGGAAGCATGTCTTTCCATGGTGTGATTCCCATGAAACAAAAGTAAAACATGGGAATTCAAAGCACATTCTTTAGACAAAATAATGGACTACAATCACTACTTATGGAGTTGGAAAGATGTGTTACCCATGCTGAAAGACACCCCTCTAACTAAGGTCCTTCCTATCTTTTGTCTTCTCTTTTCTTCTTTTCTTAGAGTGGTGATTATTCTTTAGGAATTTTCATGGACTCATAATGGTCAAAGGGTCAAGATATGACAATGCAAAAGTCATTGAAGATGGATGAACTTCGTCTCAACTAAGGATGATATGGTGTTAAATCATCTTAATTACATACTTCACAAGGACTTCATGTGACTAGGATAGGGATCTCTTACCATTTTCTCTACCATCATTCTTATCTCATTATTGACCATATCACTACCTCCTATCATTTTCAATTCATATATTTGTTATGGTAGTGACATAATCCTTAGATGATCTCTCACATGGATTTGACTTGTAACTTATAATGAACATTAATTATCCTTGGTGCCTATGAACTCTTTATGATGAGAGTATGTAAGGGAATTATAGTTACAAGCTTGCTTTTGGAAGGACCCACTTGCATACTCTTTGGACTCTTTAAGTTAAACTTCCTATCCCTTGGTAATTTTCTGAGATTGATCTCATCAACTTGCATTTCAAACATCCAGTTTTGCTATCTTTTGGATTTTTCAATTCATTCGAATCTAATTCACTCTACTCTTCCAATTAAATTACAATCCTAGTATATTTTTTTTTTCATCATTCTATGTTTTTATAGCTTCCATTGAGCTTTTTTTTTTGTCCCCAAACTCATCCAAAATTCCACATTTTCCATATGTAAAAGTTAACGTTGAATAACTACGTTGATGCAGCCCCATCGACGTAGTGGGATGAGTCGAGGTAGCCCCATTGACACATCCCTTTCAACATAGCATAAAAATGCTATATATACACACAACACTTAGCCATTTTTGCATCATTTCTTAAAAATGCAAGAGGAGTTTTCCCATTTTTAGAGCCCAAGAATCTTCCATGAGCCATAACTCTAAAATTGCTACTTTAATTCAACTCATTTTCCAATCCTTAAGCTACTGAAGGTAAGCTTTACATCACGGGGAACATAAACCTTTGGTTTCTTTTAGAAATTTTTTTGAAATTTTTCTAACTCTCCTAGGTTTATCCATTAAAATAATAATAAATTACTCATCCCAAGTGGGTTAAACTTAATAAATAAACTCTAGTAGCTAATTAATAAAATAATATTAAAATAATATAACTTGCCAAGATCACAAATAAGCTTAAGTATAACCAAATCTAATAAGAAAATTATCAAAAGAACTAAGAGTTATGAAGTAAAAAGTTAATCTTGGGTTACATTTGTGATCATAGATGGTACCAAAGAGAGATCTACAAGTGGTAGGGCTTTTCCAACCTAGGGAGAAGCGACTAAGAGAAGGAAGGAACTAATAGTAATAACCACAATAGCCTCAAGAATACGTAGTTAAGGTAGCCCATGTGATGGCACCTCTTTGAGAGGAGCCCAAAGTGGAATCTATTTGACAAATTCCCATTACAAAAATAGACCAATCCAAGAAGGATGAAGTCCCTAAGCAAAGGCCTAGCCTTGAAGTTACCATCATCGAGGTTTGCCTAGGAAAAATAACCAAGGAGGTGTAGAGTTCCATTCTCTGAGAATTAAACTTTGGACCTTCTTGGAATTGGTACTAGAAGAAGTCTATGCACAATTATAGTAGTCTCTAATGTGCTCCATTCTCTCCAATAGTGGAAAATGGTACATGGGGAAGACTTTCTTATTCTGGAAAAATCAACAAGAAGATGCATCAATAAAGATTAAAGACATCACTGTCTTCTACACGGTTAAGGTCATTACGAAGGTCCTTGGTTTTCTTGACATAAGGATAAATTTGGTAGAAATTTCTACATAAGTAGACCCTAAAGCTAAAAAGGAATGAGTCTAGCATTACTATGGTGTAGACTGTAAGGAGTACGGTGTTCTCACCAAGGCGGAGCATGCATATTTAAAGATTGCAGACTACCACCTAAATCTAATGGTGAGGCCTAATAAGGTAACAACATTCTGCACCTGAGCATGCATTACTCTAAGAAATATTTTCCCAGTCAACCTTTCCTAGCTCATTTATCTAGAAATTGAAAATAACTTCAAGGAAAATGAGAAGGAAAGGAAGATACTTTCCTCTTCTTGCCTCATTCACAAATTATGCAAGGGGAAAGGGATAGCATGCTATGTCAATGATGTGGTTTGCCATGTTTCTGTCACATCATGACATGAGATGATGAAGGATAAGCTAGTATCTAGGTTGTAAGAGGAGGAGAGGCCACCACCACTACCAGTTGTAGGAGAAACTACACCAAAGATTCTTGTAGCTACCA
Organism: Gnetum montanum; assembly: GCA_015680685.1. Lineage (NCBI taxonomy): Eukaryota > Viridiplantae > Streptophyta > Gnetopsida > Gnetales > Gnetaceae > Gnetum > Gnetum montanum. Next base: position 436,254 of record MNCI01013045.1, read on the forward strand.
AAAGGCTTAGAAAGCTTCAAGAATAGTAGCTACAACAATAGTAAGGCTTAGAAAGTAATGAAAAGTTTTTAGTTTACCATCCAGACTTAAGCCCTCTCAATGAGGTCACCAAGACTATCAACTAGCTAGGTCAAGAAATAACTATGTTGTTCTTAACTCAAAGAGACTAGGCACTTGCAAGATCTAACCTAAGTACTTGAGAGGTATTGATGTCCATTCTTGGAAAAACATTTTTCAAAATTTTAGAAAATGTTACAACCTTCTCTATCAACTTAAAGAAAGGTGAGATGATGACTATCCTAGTGATGCAACATAAAGGATGGGAGATAGTGGTAGAACTGGTGGTCAATACGATGGCTGAAGCACTGAATGCTCCTATGGAAACTGTATCAAACATTGTCATGATGGTAAAAATCCATGCATCTATAGAAGTAGGCAGTCATTGATTAAGTGCTTCCAAACACAATGAAGTATTAGAATCACTTGTTGGAGCTAGGAAAATGCTTTAGAAGATCTTTGATCTTCTAAATAAGATCACTACAAACTAGTCATAGTTTCTCGAGATGAAGGGTAATTGCCACCACTCAACTGAAGGTAACCACCAATGCCAATCATCAGTTGGCTACTGAAGTTGCAAAATTACATGCCCATCTCTTTGACCTTGCCATTTTTAGATTAGAGTTAACTAGGAATGAAGCTTTTCAATAGCTTTAGCACAAATTACAAGAGGTTAAGAATGTAAAGGAAGCATCAATCTTCAATGTGTCCTTGTAAAAAACCATGGCCTTCAATGTAAAGGATAACTTAGTCTTAACCAAGGATAACAATTTCCTGTGAAATGTTGAGGAATAGAAGGACCAAATGGTTGAATTCATCTACCAATAGTAGGACCAACTAGATAAGGTTAATATAAATCTAAGAAGGTTGGTAGTAGAGAATCATAATCTTTTAATGAAGGAAGTCTATGAGCTTCACCAAAAGATAGCCATTGAGAAAGCTACTTGGAAGAAGGAGGTCATAAAACCTGAATAGGTAAAAAATCATTACAAAAACCAAGTCAAGCTTCTCAAAAAGATCAATGAAAAGGAGATCTAATTTACAAAGGAGAAGATGAATGATGTCCTTCAACAATTCCAACAATGAGGAAATATGTGGTATCCCATTTTAATGGACTAAACACATATAACAAAACTAAAATCCACCTGAAGGAATTATAGATCGAGGAGATGACCGAATAAATGAAGCTTGCCAACCTTAATTATGCAAACCTAGCAAAGTTGATAGTAGGAAGATCAAGGTCAGAGTTGGAAAAGTCGGTGACCAGTTCTTACCCTTTTATAACATGCAATTAAAGCATCATAAAGAGATAAAAAAAAAGTTTGAGATAGTCAACACTGAGCTTAAAGTTCTTATAAGCAAATTACTAATCAATGATCTATTTTTGAGAACCTAGCTAGAAGGATGAACGACTATCATAAGCTATAGAACCTAGTAAAGGTGTTTAACATTGAATAAAAGCAATTCATAGCCTTGTTCGTCAACACGAAGGAATTGTTTCCTTTAATGTCATGTTCATGGAACATTCCTGTACAAGCCCACATCAATGAAGCCACATGAACTACTTACAACCCATGTGGCAAGGAAGAAAAGATGAAAGCCTAGCTAGATGCTTTGAAACTCCAAGCAAAAGTAGTGGTAGCAACAAACCAGCCTTAACCTCCACTAGTGTCAAAACATGGTGAATGATCTTCAACACCATAGGAGCCTTCACTTGTGGGCATTTTTTGAGAATTCATCATGTCTTCAATAACTTTACAAGCACTTATTATAGTTTTTGTTAAGTGTCCAATTTTGTTGTAATGAACACTAATTTTTGCAATAAGGTACAATCTCACACTTAGAGTTAGTATAGTTGGTTAGTCATTCTATTTGTCTTCTAGTTAATAAATTTCATACTTCCCCAATTTTTATAAGAAGCTTAATCGTAATTTTGTTCACTCAAGGACAAGTTTTCAATCAGTCATAGGGGTATGTTGAGTTATAATTAGATAGGTTGCATTGATGAATATGGATCAATGTAGCCCCTCGTCAATGCATGATAGGATACATTGACACTGATGCAAGAAGGGTGTATATAAATGTGCTCACCACCCACATTTATGACACTTAGAATTCATATCATATCCAATTTCTTATGGTTTTTCCTTTTTAGAGTTAGAATATTGTCCCTTTGAGTGCCCACAGTGTGAATTTAAGAGATTGTATGATGCTTTATTCAAATACCCATGTACTTGAATCCATTGGCATAAACAACGATAAATTTGAGATTTCCCACATTTATTGTAGATCAGTTTACTTTTTACTTTAACACTTTTAATGCAAATTATATTTATGGCTTTAAATAATTAATGTAATTAATCATAAATCTATAAGCATGACCACTTTGAGTATAACATATTGTGCTTGGTAATCCTAGTAGTTGATATTTAATATGCCTAGTAATAGTCACTTTATAACCTAGTTGTGTTAATACTAGTTTTAGATGTGTGCAAAAATTAGAAATGGTTACTCTATGTTAAGATTGTTAGTAATTAGCTTAGCTAATTCGTTATATAGTTAATTGTTAAGCCTTCATTCATTCATCTAGCCATTAGGATAAATAAATATATAAAATACTTATAAAAATATACATCATATGCCTTAACTTACATTTAACCATACATACTAATAACACAAGTGTGAGTTAGGAAGACAATGATTATACAACTCCACGATTCATTGTTTAGTACTATAGGAAAACTTAGGAGACCAAGTCTATGGAAGATTGGATCATTAGTGTGAACACTTGTGATTTGTATCGTTGGGCATAAGGGATACCCATTGCTCATCAATTACCCTCATTGCCAAAGGAACTCATTGATAGATCTTGGAATAAGTTCACTACTATCATCGAATTATTCTTTAATTATTTAATGTCTAAAGATATCATAATTATCCAACAAAAATTCAAAGAGTATATATTTTAACCAAGAATATCTGAAGGTTAGGTTGTAATTACCCTCACTACCAAAGGGACTCATCGATACCTCTTGGAATAACCTCACTACTATCATCGAATTATCCTTGTCACCCAAAACAAGTCACTCATGGCCAAGTTTTGGTAATAGCCTCACTACTAACATCCTCAATGGCCAACACACACATATCATCAGAAGGATATGTCTTAACTATGTCTCATTATACACCACTAAGCTAACTACTCAATGCCATGGTCTTGGCTAAATTCATAGCCTCACATGAACTTACAAATCAAAATATAGGGTAGGAAATCCATCAAATAACCCTTTTTTTTGTGGGATGGATATTATTAAAAAACAATCCACTACTACATACAAATGATGGCATCTAAGAGATTCATGACTCCCACTACAAATTAAGAAAAATTGATCCCATAAATATTAACTTTTTATTCTAAAAATCTAAAAGATGTCCAAAATGGCCAAAAATCTATAAAAGCACAAGTTCCAAAAAATTCTTACAAAATCATGTTTATGTTATTTTTTGAACTAAAAACCATGTTCAAATCAAAAGCTGATTCAAAATATTCATAAAATTTTGGCTAGACAAAGTTTCCATAATTCTAGAAATTCACCAAAAGATAGAAAATGATATGGACATGATTAAAATTTTGTTTTACATAAAAACAAGCCCAAAATAACAAAAATTTGATATAATCTCAACTAAATAGTTAAAATCTTAGAAGAATAACAAAAGACCAGAAATCATAGAGGAGGAATAGGAAATCCATAACAATATATTACAACTACATAAAAAGAAACATAAAATAATCTTTTTTTACTTATGCTAGCAAAGCTCCCAAGATGTTCTTAATGTCCTCCTTCTCAATTTATTTTGCCTTGCTTAACCTATCACATCTAAAACCCTTATATAAACTATGATGAAATGTATCTAAGACCACAACCTATTTATAAGCAAAAGAATAGAAGAAACAGGGCTCAAATCAACTTCAAAATGAAGAATAAAAAGGTAAAAAACACCTTTTAAGAAAAATGTTATGGAATGTGGTTTCAAAAAATGATGTTTGATGAAAAATAGATGGCAGAAAATAAGCTAGTGCTAAAAAAAAGGTAATCTATATAACATATAACATATATACTTTTCTTTCTACTTTGCTTGTGAATATGCTTTTTGCCATTTTGACTTTTGAAAATTGATTTTTTTTTTTTTACTTTTTTTAATTTTATAATTTCTTTTCTTAAAACCACTTACTTTTCCCTAAGTTCCTTTCTCATTTTCCCTCTCTAGTAGTACTCTCAATGTTCAACTTTTCATAACATATATACCAAGACTTCAAATCAAATTCCATTTGAACTTATGAAATACTTATCAACTATTCTACCTAATCATATGCTAAAATTTCATCTAGGCTTCACTTATCATAGTCACCCAATTCAAAAGCCGAAACTTTTATAGCATTTTAGCAAACTAGAAAATATGATATCTCAAAAAAGATAACTCTAATCCTACTAAGAAAAATGTTAAAACTAACATTTTTGAATGTCCCAAACACATTAGTAAGGTTAGATTCTAGATAAGAAATCATCTTAAGGTACTTAACAAAGATAATTTATACAATATTTAATTGCAATTAAAAATGAACTTTGAATCCCCGTTTAATGATAAAAAGTAACAAAGAATATGGTCTAGGTAGGGTTAGGGTTCAGAATTACTTCATGAACAAAGTATTATATAATCATATATGCATAATAAAAATAAAAGATGCATAATAAATATGCATAATTGAATTTTCATAATAAAGATTAAATATACATAACTAAATGTGCATTAAGAATAAAATATGCATAGCCAAATACTTGTAAATACATAATAGTTGACAAAAGAAAAACTTCCAAGGATAATTGGATTTTAACATATAATCATAAAACATTTAGAAGATATGTAACTAAGCTTAATTACTTATGAAATAAAGGATATAAAGCTTTAATAAATTACCCTAGCAAGTAGATTGCATTTATTTATGTAGGAAACTAACAACAACAATAATAACAGTAGTAACAATAAGCTAATCTATTGAAACACATCTAACAACATTAAAGAATTAATCATATGCACTAAATTTAATGATTAAATTTATGCAAATATCTAGGTTGTGACATATCCATGAAAATTTTTATTAAACTCAACATTGAAATCATCATTAATAAGTAAATAAACAAAAATCAAAGTTAGGATAAATTTTGCACAATGACATACATTCTTTAAATTCAAACAAGAAATTTTTATATCTCTACACTTGGTGATCTTAATTATATTTACATTCCCAATCCTTACATAATAAGAATCTTTTTTATTTTTAACATTATGCAATATAGATATATCATCCATAAAATAATGTGATGCACTGAAATTAATATAGATAGACTTATCACAAATTTCATTAGTCATAGTGAAGGCATTTCATCATCAAGATTCAATACCATATAAAATTTTTAGGAAATTGGTAAATTAAAAACTTGTGAATATAGAAAATAAGAAGCATCAACACCAATCAATTCAAGTAGAAAGGTGAACTTACTTGATTGGTAATCTCACCCAAGTTAAACAATCTTATTTAAGTAATGTAAAAAATTGTGAATAACATGAAATGACTTGTAACCATAGAGAACTAAATAGTTTAAGATAATTAATAATTAACATACAAAAAAATTAATGTTCACAAAATTACATTAAACATAATGAAAATAAACTAGATTATGATGGTGCATAAACTAAATAGTAGTTGATAAGATGTCAAATATCTATGTTGGCCAACTTAAGGCTAAGACTAGATTTTCTTAAGAAACACTAACATAGCCCTTGCCTTGTAATCAATGAAATTAAGTTTTTAGACACTATGATGCATCTACATTAGTGTAGATGCATTGACATATTTTTATTTGCATTAGGATAGATGCACCAATTCAGTGCCCATCCTAGCTTATAAATATATATTTTGGGATGGTAAAAACTAGTTATTTTAGTTAAAAGTATTGAAACTCTTATAGTTTTATTTCTCGAATTATAGTAGTCAATAAGTGTCTCCAATGTGTATCTCAGTTAACTATCTAGAATCTTTATTCAAGTGGTTATTCCTAGATGTACTCATGAATGACAATAAAGATCAAGATTGATTCTTGACATTACAAAACTTCAACTTAAATTAAATTTGCATTTCTTGCATTTACTTTATTGTAATTAAATAATTAATTTTTTGTAATATTTTCATTTATATTTCTAATTGTTGTTAGTAAAGTAGAATAAGTAGGTTAGGACCCTATGTACTAACTATGATTAACTTGGTAATCTAACAACTAGTTAACTTGGTATGCCTAGTGGTAAACTAGCTTGCTTGTATAGTAGTGAATACGTAAATCCAGTAGGTTGATAAAGTAGATTACCATCACATCTAGGAATTTATATTTATTTGTACTATTAATTAGCTACAGTTTATAGTAATTTTCATATTTTGTAATTTTCTATTTTTAGTAAATATGGACTATATAACACCATTGATCATATGTCTCAATCATGTTTAACTATATATTGTGAATCTACTATGAACCTAATCAAGAAGATAACTTGTGATTGACCCATACTACTTCTACACATAAAATCAATCCCCTCCATGAATTATGATAGGGTCCATATGATAAACATGGACTTGTATGATTAGGTGTGGAAGATGCTCGCTACTCATCATTAGTACTATTATCAATGAAGATGTTAGGGTTTTATAGTAGTGATTAAACATTAGCAGTGTAGTGGTTAGTGTGGCTTTATCTTTCTTGTATTATAATTTTAACATTAAAATCACATACATCATCAATTATTAATATGGCTTCCTCTCACAAATCAAAAGGTCCAAATTCTATTAGATATGATGATAGAACCCAACACGTAGATCTAGAAATATGATAATTTCTCTAAGTTTGAATCATGTATGTTCATGATAATCCATTTGATAAAACCTTTTTGTTATAGGCCACGATATTGTATTTATGATATTGCATTACAACTCTGCATACCTTGTCATTGATGCAATGTAGAGGACCATGGTTAGCACTATAAATACCAATCCTTAGTCACCTCAATGGAACAACTTTCATTCAACCCTTAGCTAAACTCTTGTAGTTTATTTTTGTGATTCAGACTTAGCAATAGAGTGAATAATCGCAGTGTCATGTCAAACAATTTTACGAAATCTTTGTTTAAGTGGATTATACTTGGGTATAATTCATGTATGGAAATATAGATCAAGATTATTTCTCACCATTGCAACATTATAATTAGTTTCTTTATTTCCTACTTAGTCATTTTATTTTCTTAGTTTAACTTTCATTCCTTTAATATGTTTACTTTACTTTAGTTCTTTATATTTCTTAAGTACTTTACTTTTCTCACATTCATTAGTAAGGCAAAATTAATATGACTAGTTTTGAACATTAAGTACAGTCATTTAGTAACCCAGTAGTGACCTCACTTGATTTTCTTAGTAGTGGATTCACTTGGTAATCCCAATAATGGTTACATAAGCCCAGGGTGTGTACAGCAAACTAGGAATGGATGCTTATCACCATAGGATAGGATAGATTTACATTTCAGTTATCACTTATATTTAGAATTTATCTTCATTTTCCTTATGGAAGCACTAAGGAGTAAGATGAGCCTACAACATCACGATAGCATATAACTCATTGAGAGTTAAACCATACTACTCGCATTTCACTAGCTAAAGGTGAGAGGACAATGATCACAAACTAACTATCAACCACTAGCATACTTACATTGTTCATTCACATATTATGATCTTCTTGTGTGCATACACTAGTAATTTGTATAGTGGAATGCTAGAATACCTAACCACTCATCATTGCATTTTTGTTGAAGAAATGTCAATGTTTACTTTGTAGTTAATTTTATAGAGTTTGTTCTACTAAATATTACAAATTCTATTTTCATACTTGAATTAATTTTGTTAATTGACACTCTCACACACACTTAAAAGTGTCAAAACCATAATATCACAGTTTGTGGTCTTTCCACTTAGATTAGTGGTAGCTTTGTCATGTATGGTTTAGATTAGAGTGAGGCATATGATTTTTGTTATTCTATATTTTAATTTTTTACGATTAATAATAGGTTGAACTCAATTTATAATCAATTCAACTAATATAATTACTAATTAATAATCAACTACCCTAACATAAGTATCTAATCCCACTTGTTTCACACATCTTGATCATGTATAATGTTGCTGGGTTACCAAACGTTAAGCATTGCTAGGATTACCAAGAGTCATATGCATGCTCAAAGTAGTTGTACTTATGTGCTTAATTAATATGCATGGAAATGTAAATATTAACTAAGTACATGAAAAGTAAATTGCATGGAAAGTAAATCTAATCTAAGTCAAAGTGATGCAATGAATAAGAATCAATCTCAATCTTATTATCATTCATGAAATGTATCTAAGTACATTGCCACTCGAAATAAGACTCCGTACAACTAACTTAGATCCATTCTATGGACACTCATTGACTATTCTCTGAGATTATGGGATAAAATTGCAAGAGTTTGGCTACTCTACTAAAACACCTATGCCCAAACTGTACCCAAGCACTATATTTATAGGCTGGCATACATCCCCTGATATCAGATATTTGATAATGTAGCATGTGACCTAATATCGGAGCTAAGATATCAGAGCCAAGACATTGAAGCCAAGATATCAAAGCTAAGATATTAGGGCCAAGATATCGAGGCTAAGATATTGAAGCCAAGATATCAAGGGCAAGATATTAGGGCTTGGACATCAGAGCTAAGATATTGAGGGCTAAGATATCTGAGCCAAGATATTTGGGCTAAGATATCTTAGCTAATCAAAAATTGACTTTTTGTTAGATATCCTATCTAACTAATGACTCATCATACCCACACAATTGAATGAAAACTCATCCTTAAGTTAAACAAAATGAGGAACAAGTTCCTTACAGAATATTAGGAATGTATGGGATTATTGATTGATATGCAAACTACTGATTGATTTTGAGTGTCATATTACAAAATTTTATTTGAGTGGATGCATACAAAATGGTAGAGTGATAAAAAGACTGGACAAACATTGAAGATTACAAAATTTACAAATATCTTCAAAAATTCGTTAAAGATGATTCTTCTTGTTGCCACTAGTGATGGCAAACTTTTAACCTTGATTGTTATGTTGATGCTTCTCTGGTTATGTAGAACATTCTTGAAGGGTAAACTGAAATTTTTCTCATCATCTCATGGATCTAGCAAACATGCAAAGTATGAGTTGCTATCTTGTATGTGCTATGATTTGTACATGGGCATATCCTCTGTTGTCTCCCTCTTGACTTTGTTTTCATGCCTAGCAAAAGACATTCTTCCTTAAGTGTTTCTTTTAGTATCACCTATAATTACCAAAGGATCAACATTAGTTTTGGTTAATTTTCCTTAATAATTAACCCTTTTCAGATCCCTTAGTTTTTGTTTAAGTGTAAGGTGATTAAAGCATACTATGCCCAAGGCTATGAGGTAACTAAAATCATCAAGTTGTTCACATTATTTTGATCAATTACTATTAGTTACCATGATGTTCAAAAATAGGACATTAGAAAAATTTCAAAGTGAAAATTCCTAGCCCATGACTAATAAGAATAACTCCAAAAGCACACAAGTTTTCGAACAATTGAAACCAAAGGTCTAATTTAGAAGGTGGCTAAGAAATATTGAACTTGAAGGATATTTTAACAAAGGAGTAGGAAAAAGTAAAAAAGTAATTGAAAGGGATGAGAAGTAGTCCCAAAATTATACATAAATTTAGAGAAACTATCATTGATGTTCTGAAAGATGTGAAGGTTAGTTCAAAGCCATGATCAAAAAACGTTATGCAAGTGGGTCCTGCCCAAAGTAGGCTCTTATCATAATGCCCTTGCATAACGAATTCTATAGATGTCTGTGGGCACCGAAGAAGTTAAATGTAGACCATGCCTTTGTTTCAAACAACACACAACTACCATGGTGAGGATGTTGCACTATACTACACAAAACCAAAAGGCTCATAATTTCATGTAGCAATGAGATGAATAATGGGATGAGAATTGTAGAGATCGCGATGTAAGGTAGCCGACCATGTCCACAATATGTTATTTTGACAAGTGTGATTAAAATGATCAACATACCTATCTGTCCAAGTTCAAACCAAGTCGATACCATGAACAATGACCTCACATTGATGTGTTCCATCCTACCAACCACCATGAGTCCACAAAAACCTCAAAGAACAATCATCACTCCAAAAAGATAAGAAAAGAAAAGAGGGAAGGAAGGACCTTAGTTAGAGGGGTGCCTTTAGGCATGGGTAACATTACTTCCATCCCCATAACTAGTGCTTGTAGTCCATTATTGTGTCTAAGTAGTGTGCTTTGAATTATTGTTATTATTTGTTTTTATCATTTTTTCTCTTTTTAAAATCTTTTGTGTGTGTGTGTGTTTGGATGGGAACCACACCATGCAAAGATAGAGATTCCTTTTTATTGGTCAATGGAGAAGTGATGATACATTCTAAGAGGAGTCATAAAGAGGAGTTGTAAACCACATGAAGGAAGTTAAGAAGAGAACCCAACAAGTCCCCTTAAGGTCACACCCTTTTCCATTCCCACTCAACTATTCCCTCTTTCTTCAAGGTGCAATGATCATTGATGAATTTTAGTTTCATAAAATAAGAACCAAATAGTTTCCATGAAAAAGACCTTTTATTCAAAGAACTAGAGGGATGGATGAGGTGGTCTCACTATCTTACATAATTACTTATCCAATCATCTTGATAGCATAGCACAAAAACCCAACACATATTGTTGACTTCTACATCATGACTTGGCAATATTATTAACAAAAACATAAAATACATTCATAAAACACAAAGAGAATGATTCAAGAAAGGAGAAAAATATAAAGAAATGAAAAACATATGAAGAATCAAGAAATTCTAGAACTAATAAGTAAATTAATTACTTCTGTGCATCTTTGAAATAGTTTTATATTCTCATTTTAAGCCATTGGGTGTCTTCTAATTTAGTGGCCACTACATAGACTAGCTTTTGCTCACACACTTGCTCTTGAACTTTATGGTGGATTAGTATAGGGGTTGTGTTAATATTTCAAAATTTTGGTCCACAACTACACCCTCTATCATTATTGGTGATGCATGGATTCTTCTGTCTCCCCACAATGATAAGTTTATTGTTTATGTTGTGTTGGAGTGGTAATGGGTGTTGGCTTTTACATATGATTAGGAGATGGTGGTTGTGAAAAGGAAGGCATTGCACCATATTGTCATTGTGCTGGTTTGGATGATGTGGTTGGTCCATGAGTGTTTTGCTTCTACATGTGATCTTTCCCAAAGAAGGGATGTTTTCAAGTTTCCGATAGGGACATACTAGTATTAGCATGTTTATGGACATTTGTAGCATAAGTGGCATATGTTTGTTCATGTTGGAATGTTGACCCTTCCTATGTTGTTGGAGGTGACATATGATGGAGGTGAGTATAAGAATATTGAGAATATGATGCAAGGTAAGAGGTGTGAGGTAGTGATCTCATATAAGATGTTGTGGAATGATGATATTCAAGAGAGCATTCACAATGATTTAAGGTAGAGGAAGTAGAACCAGTTGGGGAAATAGCTTGTTGAACATAATATACATATGGGTTCGGTTAGCAGTAAGGGTGGGGTTGGTTTGATGATGGCTTGCCCCCACAATTGTGGGCTTAATTGATAGTAGTTTTAAGGTTGATAAGAAGTTTGACAAGGATAGTATGTTTGGTTTTAGGATTGTCTAAAATTACCCTATGAAAAATGAAACCTTCTAGGCATGTGCTTCTGCACAAACTTTAGATTTAAGGCCCCTACCCAATACTTGTGTAGATGTAACAAGACTAGGCAATAACCCTTCAGATGGTCATATATGCAAATGTCACATCCATTATCTTCATCTATGGTTGAGTCTACAGCCTCACTTCCTTTAGCTATTTTTCCTATTTGCTAAAAAGTGTTCCTAGATATTTCTTGGTTATGCTTCTTTTGTTTATTATGATTGCCTAGTTCATTTTGCATTGTCTTCTCCTCTACGATTTCTATGCAAATTTTTAACTTTCTCATTCATCAATTTTGACATCTTATCCAACTTTGTTTCAAGCTCAATGAGAGAATTTTATATTGGCAAGGTTCATCGTAAAATCATCTCATCGAGAGCTGCCTCTTTGTCCTCATCATAGATATGGACCCTTTTCTTTTAAAGAGTTGGGTATCTATTATTTTCCTCTACATTCTCTCATTTACATAGTTCTCCTTCTTCTTTTACCACCTACCCAATTAGCCTTTCTATTTGATGGGATTTCAATTCGTATAACTAACCTTGGTAATAAATCCCAAGGGTCTCCCTCATTTCATTACAAAGCCCATCTATGATGTGAAAAAATTGCTCTTCTTGAGAGAAATCATGGCCAGGACATCTATGTAGTAGCGAATAGTATCCATCCAAGGCCACATCCAAGGGTTCATGATTCTCTTACTTTCACTTTTGTATTTATTTTCTTAGTTAGATACTCTCTCATAGGTTTGATATTTTTCATTGAAAAGTTCTAGTTTCCAACATTGTGGACCACTAGTGAATGGAACTTGGTTCCAACGATCTATACCAACTTTCCACTTTGTTGATTAGTGTCCCAGGAAAGAGCTTACATTTTTTCCATCCACTTTCAATGTTGTATGAGACACAAACATCATGGAAGGCTTGTAGATGATGTCGTGGATCCAAATCATAGCCTCCTGAAAATTTAGGGATATTGTTTATATCAAACCTAGGTAAGTGACTATCCCTGCGATGCCTGTGAGGTATCTTAATCACCTCTATGATCTGCATTAGGCTCTTAGTGGTCAATAAGGGTTCATCGTAATCAAACTTGTTGTGATGAAAATTTATATTTCTATTCATTTAATTATGATGATCTTGTCTATGCTTATTTTGATGTCTTTGATTTTTCCCTTGGGCTCGATTTCTATTTCTGTCTTGACCCCATAGTAGAGCTCTATCTCTATATCTACATTCATCTTTGTTAGAAATAGATGTTAAAGAGGAAGAAGAATGTGAGGAATTGGGAGAATCACCATGGCTCCTGTAGTTCTCCCTTTGGTCCTTTAATTTATCTTGTTTAGATTTAGAGGAGGTCCTAGCCCTTAAAGCCCTCTTTGTTCTATGAATTTTTCCATCTCCTCTAGGATTGTCTGCACCAATTGAATGTAGTCTTTGAGTGTAGTAAGGGTCTAAATGAGCATAGGAAACCCTTGTTCAAGGTTGTTCACTCCAATTTTCTTTAGTATATATCCTATCATTTCTCCTATGAGTGTTTGCATCATACAATGCATTATTGGTTCTATGTGAAGAAGACATGGTTTTGTCTTATAATGTTTGTGACTTAAAATATTAATGTTTTCTAAAGATAAATCATTAAGACTTTTACAATGATTGTTTGTGATATAACTATTCTAGATAACTATCACCATCCTTGGTAACAGTGCCAATGATGAGTGGCAAGGTACCCCTATGCCCAACCATATGAATCACAAGCATTCACACATGATCTAGTCAAATTCCATGGATGGGACTAGTTGTGGCATCTAGATTGCTATGCCTTGATCATAGTTCGTTGTCTTTCCACTTGGACTAGTGGTACCTTTGTCATGTATGGTTTAGTCCAAATTAAGGAATATGATTTTTATTATTTTATATTTTATTTTTCTAAAATTAATAATAGGTTGAAAATCAATTTATAATCAATTTAACTAATCTAATTGCTAATTAATAATTAATGACCCTAACATAAGTATCTGATCCCACTTTCCACATACATCCTAAACATGTACAACACTACTGGGTTACCAAACGTTAAGCATTGTTGGGATTACCAAGAGTCATATGCATGCTTGAAGCAGTCATAATTATGTGCTTTATTAATATGCATGGAAATGTAAGCATTAACTAAGTACATGAAAAGTAAATTGCATGGAAAGTAAATCTAATCCAAGTCAAAGTGATGCAATGAATAAGAATCAATCTCAATCTTAATATTGTGCATGGAATGTGTCTAGGTACATTGCCACTAAAATAAGACTTCATACAACTAACTTAGATCCACTCTACAAGCACTCACTGACTATTCTCTATGATTACTGGATCAAACTGTAAGAGTTTGGCTACTCTATTGAAAAACCTATGCCCAAACCATGTGCCTGATCACTATATTTATAGGTTGACATACATCCCCTAATATCGAATATCTAATAACGTAGCATGTGACTCAATATCAGATACATGATATCACGTACCCGATACTAGAGCCAAGATATCAAAGCCAAACTATTGAGGCCAAGATATCGGGACCAAGATATCAAGGCTAAGATATCGAAGCCAAGATATCAAAGCTAAGATATCAAGGCTAAGATATCAAAGCTAAGATACTGGGGCCAAGATATTAGGGCTAAGATATCTTAGCTGACCAAAATTTGACTTTTTGTCAGATATCCCAACCAACTAATGACTCATCAATGAGCATCAAAGGAATCATAACTACAATAGAGTCTAAAAATCCAAAGATCATGAAGAACCTCTACTAGCCACTCAAAATATGATTAATATAAGAGAAGCAATGTATATCCTTACTAGGCACATAAGGGATAGTTGCATCAAGTGGCTAGATATGAATAACATTCCCAAATTTGAAGGTGGATACAATGTAGATCCACAACATCACCTCCAAGCATTCCATCATTGCTACACCCTTTAGAACATTGAGAATGATTGGTAGAAGTATAAGTTATTTTCTAGAACACTCATTAAGGAAGTAGAGAGCTAGTATTGATCTTTAGAACTAGAAACAATTCGAAGATGGATGACCATGCTAGACCTTTATAATGACAAACCTACTCCAAAGTGTCTAATTTAAGAAAAAAAATTCAAGGATGGAATCAAGGGACACATGAATTCCTTGATGCAACAATAGGTAGGTATTATTCATTACTACATAGATGCCCAGGCCATGGATTCTCTTAGAGGAAACAACTTAGGCATATCATTGATGGGTTAAGAAATAATACTAGAGAAACCCTTGGGGTATATGCCCAAGGTAGATTATCAGAAATAATAGTCTAGAGAATCCAAAGACTATTAGACTAAGTGACCAAAGAGGAAGAAGAATTAAAGAAAAGAGAATTGATAGAAGAGTACAATCAGGATTCCACAATAAGAAAAAGGGATGTGAGAATGTGCAACAGATAGAAAGAACAAACTTTAGAGGATGCCATCCAAAAGAAGACTCCACCCATCCAAAAATTACTCAATGACATTACAACAAAGGTAGGGAAAATGTAGAATTCAATGGATAAAATTATTTTTATTGCACTCAAGGTAGTAGAAGAAAAGATTAAGAAAACAAAGAAAAAAAGAAAAGAAGGGACAATAGATGAGAGAGCTACAAACATAAAGGAAACATTATTGTAGTTGAAGAGTTTACATACTCTAGCTTGGAAGATGAAGAAAGATGTAAAGTATGCCAATATGAGCATCTGAAGGGATGTTGCCCTATTATGACCCACTTACAAGAGTCCAAGGCATACGCACTTAACCCAAGATTTATCAAGAAACAAATACCAAGACAATTACCTTACCCATAAGATAACTTCTGAGAACCTTACCAACGATCATATTATCCAAGAAGAGCCTACCCTTACCCAAAAGAGCAATATCAACAGTAGTGGCAATAACTACAAGTATGGGAAATGCCACCACCAAGGTGGTAATGTACATATAGGCAATCAAATCCTTATTAATATTACATTTAACAACTAATCTCTCCAAAAATGTTTCAATCCACACCTCCTCTCACTATTATCTAGCAGAGTATCATAGATCCACTACATCATGAATGGATCCAAATTCTTATGCACATCAGCCAATATTTGGTACATCAATCCATTCCCTTAACTCCTTACTAATAGTGTCACCACCGATTATATAACGAGAATTGCCAACACAACTATAGCAAAAGAATGCTACAAGGGTAGTTAATAAACAAGAGGAGGTGATGGTAATTGAATCTAGATCCAGGAAACATCCATTTTTTAGAACAAGTCAAGAAAGGATTCAAAGGATGGGAACTTCACCTACGTCAACCCCATCTACACATACTCCTCAAGGGAACACCAAGCTTCCACATTCTATGGATATGAATTTGACCACTATCATGCTCACTCAAACTGTAATGCATTGGATCAAGGGAGGAGCACTTTCCAAGAAGAGAATAGATCTAAGAAATCCCTTAGTATATCTTCAAATAGTAAGACATATACCATGCAAGTTTCTATTTGATTTTGCATCAAGAGTAAATTTTATTTCACAAGACATGTACAAAGCTTGGAATCTTCCTCCACTAGAGAAGAGTAATATTTGACTAGAGGTTACCAACTAATCAATTATTGTTCCACCTAGACCAATAGAGGATGTTATTATAGTCATTAATAACTAGTCCTACCCTATTGAATTTCTTTTCATACATCTAGAGAAAAAAAGGGTGAATTTCCAATAATTATTGGAAGAACATGGCTTAGCACAATGGATGCCAAGCTAGAAATCAAAGAATTATCCTTGGAAATTTTTAAGAAAGATAAAGCTAGAATTATACAAAGACATAGAGTTCCATGTATCACATACAATGATAATGGATGCAATTGTGTGTGAAAATCTAGGCCGTAAAACAAGAAACCAATACAGCATGCAACCAATGTATAGAAGATATATGTGTGTGACAATGTCTATATGCAGAAACCATAACACAAGAAGGCACCTAGTGACTGATTACTAAAAGAGAGAAAAAATCTAACATGTGCATGAAACCATTGAATAAAATCATAAGTGCCTATGTTGAAGAAACCAATAGGTTAGAACAGTTAAGAAGGAAACATCCCTATGTATAATCATATTAAGAAGAATACATCAAGTGGGAATAGTTAGAGATCCAAGAAAAGTATGAATCATAACCTTTAGAATTGAAAGCTCTACCAGATGTACTAGAGTATGCTTTTTGAAATAATAAGAAATTGGTAATTATTAATGCCAATCTTAATAAAGAAAAAAAAAAGAGAAGATTATTAGAAGTGGTAAATAAATGGCCACAACATTCTCATGGTCTTACAATGAAATAATGGGTATAGACCCATGCATATGTCAACACCACATCTATAAAGATCCAACTATCAAACCTTGCCATCAACCTTAATGAAGACTAAATCCTAAGTTCAAAGAAGTGATCAAACAAGAATTGGAAAAACTTTTAAAAGTATGGTTCATCTATCCAATAGTAGATAGTGAATGTATTAGTCCCTTAGTCATTCTCCCAAAGAAAGGTTGTAAGCAGAGGATCTTCATTGACTTCTAGTTGTTCAATTCTACAACATTCAAGGCCACTTTTCTTTACCATTTATTGACCAAAACCTTAATACTATTGTAGTACATCAATACTACAGTTTCCTTGATAGGTATAGTGAATATAATCAAATCTACAAAAGACTACATTCACTAGTCTATGGGGGTCATTTTTCTACAAGCAAATGTCTTTCAGCTTATGTAATGCTCCCACTACCTTCCAAAGACTTATAATAAGTATCTTTCAAAAGCATATTGGCTAGACTTAAAACAAGCCTTGGACCGACAAAAGCAAGTTTTAAAAAGATGTGTTGAAACTAATATAAAGCTCAATTGGCAAAAAAGCCATTTCATGGTCCAAGATGGTATTATTCTAAGACATAAAATATCTCAAAAAGGAATAGAGGTAGAACCTGATAAGATAAGAGTCACTCAAAATATCATCTAGCTACCAAAAAATATTAAGGATGTTAGATCATTCCTTGGACATACATGATATTACAAGAAGGTTTATTAAGAATTTTTCACAGATCCTAAAGCCGCTAGTAGAACTTACAAAGAAAGATACACCATTCTAATGGACAAAACAATGTGGGAATGCATTTGAGATATTAAAATAAAAATTGATTAAAACACTAATCTTTTAAGCTATGTATTGGTCCAAGGCCTTTCATATTATGACAGATGTTTCAAACTATGCACAACTTAATTACACCACTACAAAAAAGGAGCTTATGGTTGTGATGTATGCACTTGAAAAACTTAGACATTATGTGCTTGGTATCCTATTTATGTCCACATGGATCATAGTGCCATCTAATTTCTAATGAATAAACTAGTAGTCAATCCAAGGGTGATACAATGGCTTGTGATACTATAGGAGTTTGACATTACTATGATAGACAAAAAGGGCACTGAAAATGTTGTAGTTGATCATTTTTCAAGACTAAGATGGGAACCACAAGAATAGTATGAACCATTATTAGACCAATATCCCAACAAAAATTTGTTTACAAGAACAAACTTGGCTATTACCTCAATATAAAATTCATGGATTACTAATTACATGACTTACCTCACTACATATGAGCTTCCTATTGAGTGGAATAAGAAACAAAAAGAACTCCTCCGCTAAGTTAAATGGTATATGGAAATTTATGAAAATATTTACAAGATATGTGCCAATGGAATAGTGAGATGGTGTGTTCCAGAGGAGAGCCAATAAATAATGAGGGACCATGTGGTGATGACTATGCAAGATGTAGAATAGCACTGAAGCTGATGATGGCATACTATTTTTAGCTTGCTATATCCTGAGATGCATACTAATTCTCCCAATCTTGTGAAAGATGTCAATGTGGCAGAGGACTAACAGCTAGAAATGAAGGTCCAAAATGATAAATAAAACCATTAGAACCATTTGATATTTAGGGAATTGATTTCATTGGGCCCGTCACACCAATTTCCATTGGGTAAGCTTACATCATAGTTACCGTTGATTATTGCACCAAGTGGTCAGAAGTAGTTGCAATTAAAGATTGTATAGTCACAATAGAAATTGAATTATTCCAACAACATGTGATTAATTTTTGTGGATTTCCCAAAATATTAATATCTAATAACATAACCCATTTCATGGGAGCTACATTTAAGAAGTTGATGCAACACCTTCAAGTTAATCATAAATTCACAACACCATATCACCCCCAAGCTAATGGCCAAGTAGAAGTAACCAATAGGGAACTCACAAGAATATTAACTTGAACTGTTAGTTAATTTTGAAAGGATTGGAGCACTAAGATAAATGATGCTCTATGGGTATATAGGTCCACATGGAAACTCCCTATTGGGTACTCACCCTATGAACTATTCCATGGAAAACTTCTGACCCTACCAATCTAAGCAAAGCTCAAAATGTTAGCTACTGCTAGTATACTTGACCTAAACCTAAACTCAGCTTAGAAGGAACATCTCATGAACTTTAACCTTTTGGATGAAAACCAACTTCTAGCATTGATGAGTAATATGGTTCACAAGAAATAGTCCAAATGTAGGCATGACGTAAACATAAGATAAGTGTCTATCAATCCTAGTGATAGAGTCCTTTACTATAATCCTAACCATGTTCCACAAAGAACTAAATTCCAAACCCTTTGGAAAGAACCCTATATTGTCCATGCAACTTACCACTTAGGTTTCATGCACATTTACCATCCAATAATCTACAAAAGATTATCTTGGCTAATATTCAACATGTCAAACCATTCTATGAACATCTCAACTCCTCTATGAATTCCATTTTTTCTATCAAACCATCTTCACCCTATTCCATCTTCTAGATAATTATCTACAATAATAGTCATGGGGGTATCTAGTTTGAAACTTAGGCACTAAACCTTTTCTTGTTTAACTACTTTTTCATATTTTTTGATAATATTTTCTATTCTTTTATACTGTTCTCATTTCTTAATCATTTTCTATTCTTTGATATCTTTAAAATTCTTTCTATATTTTTTAATTTTTATGATTTTTACTATTCTTATCATTTTTCTATAATTTTTCATCATTTCTCTTATACATATTTTTATTGATTTTTCTAATAAAGTGCAAGGAATAAAATAAGATGTAGTTCCAATAATGTGAATATTTCCCTATATTATAAAATCAATTAGAAGACTAATTTTGTATATAGTAAGACCACATTATTCATCCACTCATTTCCAATAATAATAGGTTCTTACCATAGACATAATGACATTCTCTTCATCATAAAACTAAAATAAATTTGTAATCATAATGCCTAGATAGAAAAGTGAAGAACCAAGTGGGAATGAAAAGGGTGTGATATCAAGACAATTTGTGGGTTCTCTATGGCTATTACTATAAGTCTTATCCTACTGTTAAGTTGTATTATTCACTTGAGTTCAAACAAAAAATGGATTATATCTATAATAAGTGATGCCTTACCATGTCACTGGAAATACATGTTACCCATGCTTAAAGGTAGTCCTCTAGTAAGGTTGACACAATAAGAACANGTCAATGGTAAGTATTATGGACTTGGTTTGGATTTTGGATGGAAGGACTAATGATTACTTTAACCATATATCACATACAAGAATAAATTATGCCTATGGTAAGACATCTCACATCCCAATTTCTGCAATCCTTTCTACTTCCATTCCACCTCATTATTATATATAATCATAATTCAATGGTTTTGTATAATATAGTATTATTTTCTTATTTAGGAAATACTAACATGTATGTTTTACAAGATAGATATGTTTTACATTCAACTCCTTGAGTACCTACGGACACTTGTAGGCATAGTTATACAAGGGCACTAAGGGCTGAAGCCTGCTTTGGGGAGGATCCACTTGTATAACTCTTGTGCTTCATACTTGATGACCAATTCCACACCATATTATACCTCTAAGACACTTAAACCATCAATTTTCACTTTCCTATATTCTCACAATTGCTCATAATTTTAGCAATCCCTACTACCATCTCATTGACTTTCTTTGCCAAAGATTCCTTCTTTCATAAACTTTCACCACCAAAATTTCATATTCTAAGCATAATCTATGATCAAAAATACTTTATACCACTTCTACATCTTCCAAAATATTCATCTAACCTAATTTTTCCAACAAAAATCACTCAAAAATCAAAAATTTTTGACAGTGATATCATAGCTACGATGAATTAGGGCCTAATATGTTGTAGCTATGATGTCATATCTACAACATATTTGATATAAACCATCTATATATACATTTGGAAGTTAAGAAATTTTTCATCATTCTCATTTCTAGCAAGGGGCGTTCATGTTGATGTTCTAATCCTCTAGTAGCTAAACTTCCTAACACCATAACTCTCTCACTGTAGCTCCGATTTGTGTGATTTTCAAACCTTTTTTATCACAGAATGACCAATTCAGTTGTGGGGGATAGTGTTATGAAAAAATAAGTTAATTAAGCATATTTTAATTAATTAATTGAATAAAAGCTAATAAACCTAACCAATTCTCCTAGCCAACCATCCAATTACATAATAAACGAGGAAATGATAATTGTGAGAAGTCTTAACAAATTAAATGTACAACAAGGGTTCCCTTTTGAATTTTTTCTAATTCTATAATCATAATGTCTACAACAAGTCTTAACATTACACAGATATCTATAAGGTCTAAGATAGAAGCAAAGAAATTATGGCTACAAAGGGCATATGGAGATGCACATAAAGAATATAGTGAATTATCTACTAAAGAGAAAATATATTTTAAGATTAGAACTTACCATCTTTTCCCTACCAAAATATTAAATAGAATTTCCACTTATGTTGCAAGACAAAGCACCATCCTTATGGGGAAATTCATTGCAAATCTCACTTATTTTTTATTCTTATAAATATAAAGAAGGTTTGAACAGAAGAAGGCAAGGAAGCTAACTTTACCATTCCCTTGCCTTATCAAAAGGTTTTGTAAGCAAGCTAGGATCTTGGATTATATAAATGATGTTTTACAAAATGCCTAGAATGCATCCTACATTGAGATGTCTAAGCTAGTGCTTCTAAAGAAAGATCAACTAGAGAAGCTAGCAAGCACCGAGGAAGCAATAGGATCAACACTAGCAGGTAACATTATAACAAAAAGGCAAGAGCAAGTAGGATCTAGTGGGTTAACACTAGCTGATGATAGACCTTGATGGAGTGCTCCACCAACATAACAAGTCTATAGACCTTCCATGAGCCATTTACAGCAAATTGCTAAAACCATAAGTTGTGGAAATCGATAAGGATCTGTCATGTACAATGTAAGAGATAGTTTCATAAGAACTACTATATCAACAAGACCCACTAGTAGTTAAGAATCTCTACATGAAAAAAAGGATGAAGAATGGTTACAATAAATTTCTAGGAATGCTACATATTTTTAGGTTATTTTGGAAATAGGAGAAGGAGCCACAATTCTGGCGATAAAACATAAAGATGCAACAGGAGTAGTAGAGGTGATCATAGATCACATAAAGAAATCATTTAATGTTCTCGTTGTGTCACCAATGGATATTACTGAAACTAAAGATGTTGAAATGGTATCTACTACATCCATGCCCCCAACAAAACATGAAGACATCCTAGATTAACTGTTGTAGACAAGCCAAGTAATGCAAAATATTTTTGATATCCCCAACAATATCACTACAATTCAATCAGATTTGATCTCAAAAAAGGGCATGGTAATGATAGAAATAAGAGCTAACCACGAAGAGAATGAAGTGCAAACATTGCAAGCGGAATTAACAACCTTAAAAGCATAAAGAAGAGACCCTACACAATACATAGCATCAAACTAGCTTGATAAATTCTAAACTAAATAAGTAATCCAATTGATAGCCATAAATATTCAAGTGGAGATGGAGACGAAGAAGGTAATGTGGAATGTTGTAGTAGCAAACGCATAGACATATGCTCGTGCCAAAGCACTAACTACTTTGAAAGAGGAAAATAAAATAATTGCTATAGAAAATATAAGGTTGATAAAGATAAATAAACAAAAGAATATTCTCAAAGAAAGAATCCATCAATTAAGAGAATAATTTGCCAAAGTTAACCAATATATGCAAAAATTTCCCAGAGAAAACAAAACCTTATCAATGAAAGAAGTCTGTGTGATCCATCAAAAATCTTAGTATGTAGAAAAATAAGGCTAAAGGAAAATTTCAAAAACCAAGTGGGCATGTATAAATAGATCAACGAAAAATAAATCCAGATGGCCAAAGCAAAAATCAGTTCCATTACTACACAAACACTATATTGGTAGCCAATCTTAGATGAACTTACCCACATGCACCAAGCAAAGATTAAAAACAAAGACCTATAGATCAAGGACTTGATAGAATACATGGAATTAGCAAACATTCATTATGCTAACCTAGCCATGTTAACAGTAGGTAGAACGAGAAATGAATTAAAGCCATAAGTGATCACAATGTATTCCATGTACAAGAAAGAATTTGCAAATAGGAAAGATGTGCAACAAAAATTGCATATTGCAAACTCTGAGATTAATGTGGTCAAAGCTAGCTACCAAGACCAAAAAGATGTATCAAGAAACCTAGCCTACAAAATGATTGATTATCATGAATTAAGAAAAAATGGCTAAGGCATTTGAGGAAGAAAGATAGCAGTTCAGAGCCTAGTATGTGAAGATCAAAAAAATATTCCCACAACTACCATGTCCATGGGAAGTATCAACTCTAGCCAACACCATCAAAATCACCTAGATAGTACATGATCCATAATTAGAGGAAGAGAAGCTTCAAGTACTACTCAACTGCTATTAATTTTAGAAGCCTAATGATAAAAGAAAGAAGTCGATGGAGGAGCCACTGTCACTAGGAACATAAGGCTACATCAAGCTTTATAATTTTGTTTTGTTTTGTTATCATGTGTGTTCATCATGGAATGCATGATAATTATGTAAAGCACCACTCAAAACACAATACAACATTCAGAGTCAAAGTAGTCCTATATATATGTAGTCATGTCAAAGTCTAAATACACCTCACAATTTAATAAGGAACTTTATCCTTCTTTATGTTTAAAATCAAGGACAGGTTTCCAATTAGTCATGGGGATATGATAAAACTTTTTTGTTATAGGTCACAATATTGTATCTATGATATCGCTTCTATAATATCATATCTATGACATCACAACTCCACATACATCATTGTTGATGCGATGCAAAGGACCATGGTCAACACTATAAATACCAACCTTTAATTTTATGAACGAAACAATTTTCAGTCAACACTTAGCAAATTTTTTGCAGTTTGTTTTTGTGACTTAGAGTTAGCATTAAAGTGAATGCCTATAGTGTGATGTCAAATAATTGTATAGAATCTTTGTTTGAGTGGATTGCACTTGGGCACAATTCCTGTCTAAAAATAAATATTGAGGTTATTTTTTATCATTGTAGCATTACCCTTACTTTCTTTATTTCATACCTAGTCATCTTATTTACTTAGTTTAATTTTCATTCCTTTTACTTTTGTTTAGTTCTTTACATTTCTTAAGTACTTTACTTTTCTCATGCTCATTAGTAAGGTGAAATAAGTATGACTCGTTTCGATCATTAAGTGTAATTGTTTGGTAACCCAGTAGTGACTTCACTTGATTCACTTAGTACTGGATTCACTTGGTAATCCTAGTAATGGTTACATGAGCCTAGGACATGTATAGCCAATTAGGAATGGATGCTTATCATCATATGATAAGATAGAGTTACATTTGAGTTATCACTTAGATTTAAACTTTATCTTCATCTTCCTTATGGAAGCACTTAGGAGTAAGATGAGCCAACAACATCACACTATCATATACCTCACTGAGAGTTAAACAATACTACTCATACTTCACTAGCTCAACATGAGAGGATAATCATCACAAACCATCAACCACTAGTATACTTACATTATTCATCCATGGATTACGATCTAGTCAAATGTGAGCACTTGTGACTTATATGGTGGAGTGTTGGAATACTCAACCACTTATCACCATTTTACCAAAAATTTACATTTAATAAACTTTTATCAAGGACTACGATATCATAGATGTGATATCGTAGCCCAATATATAATGTCATAGTGGGTCATGATCACGCTTATGAATACAAGCCCATCATTGTGTTGAAAATAATTTTTAGCCAATACTTAGTGAAATTCTTGTAATTTGTTCTCTTGAAGTTAGAATTTGTTGTGAATGCTCACAGTGTGGTGAATTACAGTTGTACAACATTTTTATTCAAGTAGATTGTTCTTGAACATAATTCATGAATGGCAATAAAGATCAAGATTATTATTCATCATTGCATCATATCACATTGAATAAATTTACAACTAGTTTCAAGCTTAAAGTGTAATTGTTTGGTAACCCAATAGTAACTTTGCTTAATTAGCTTTATAGTAAAGTTACTTGGTAATCCCAGTAACACTTACATCAGCCTAGGATGTGTACTAAAATCCAAGAATGGATACTTATCATCAATAGAATTGAATATTTTTCTATATTCATTACACTTAGAAATAGATAGAAATAGAATTTATAATCATTTTCATTATGTTTACTTTTAGCATACTTAAAGCCAAACAACATTATTTAATTGTATACCCCACTAAGAGTTGAACTATATGTTTTTCTCCTCACTAACTCTAAGTGAGAAGACAACAATCATGAGCTCATTATCAATTCACTAGTATACTTACATTTCCCATCCATGGATTATGATCTAGTTGCATGTGAGCACTTGTGACTTGTATGGTTGAGTGTTGGAATTCTCTACCACTAATCATCTTCCATTAAGTTTAATGGCTCTAATAGAGAGACTATGCAAGCAATGTTTCTCAAGTTTCTAATAAAGTTGTAGATCATCTTTAAACAATCCTTGTTAAGAATGCACCCTACCAAAGATGAAGGGGGATATGAAATAAGAGGATGCTATAGACATAGAGTCCATATTAGAGGAATAAGATATGAAGAAATAAATCATAGAGGAAGGCAAAGTTCCTTAATGTTACATCATTGCATCAAATTTTTTGGGGTTTTTATTAGAACAAAATTTAACATTAGCTTCCAAATTCTAATAATCAATTATGTAATTGTCATTTCATATAGGATTCTTTCTTTCTTATCAAGGCCACTCCATAGGATATTGGTGATTTTTTATATTACTTGAGTATCTTTTATAAAGCATTTGATTTTTCTCATTTAAGTCACACTTTAAGCATCATTATATTCCTTAGTAATTATTGTAAAGTATCATGTTCATTTTATGTTTAAAGGTGTAATTATAGTCAAATTATTTTAGGTTCCAACACTATTTTCATTAAGCAAAATGAGTACGACTAATCTCAAGTAATTAAGTGTAATTTCTTGGTAACCCATATTGTTATCACTTGGTATGCCCAATGGTAATACACTTGGTACCCCAGTAGTAGTTACACAGAGCCCAAGGTATGTACAAAAGATCAAAAATGGATGTTCATCATCATAGGCTAGAATAGATTTGTTTACTTATTTTACATAGATTTAGAAATCATTTTCATTTTCATTATGTTTGCTAGACGTAATGATGGCCTACTAACATCATATATCATATACCTCATTCTGAGCTAAACCATACCCATAGACTTCACTAGCTTCACGTGGGAAGACAACGATCCTAAACTTAAACCAGTTGCTAGCATATTAACATTGCATCATCCACAAATTATGATCTGGTTATGCATAAATACCTAGGACTTGTATGGTTCGGTATCGGATTGCTCCACCACTTATCATTAGCACCGTCATCAAGGATGTGTCAATGTATGCTAAGTAATTGATTTCATAAAGCTCATTGTATCAAGAACCCAAAGTTCAATTCATAATCCTTTAATCATTTTAACCAATTAATCACACTTAACCAAAATGCCTGAAAACTATCACATGGCTTCACTAAAAGATTAATCACCACCTACCAAAGAACTACCAAGAGACAATGATAGAATTAGTGATGAAGAAGAATGGAGGATGTCGATGCAAATCAAAATCACATATGCTCACACTAATCCTTATCATCCATATTTTACTTTCATCTTTCATCAAGACCAACAAATGAGGTGGAGAAACATACAAGGCAACATAGTCCTACCTCTAGATCGATCTGCACTTAATATGCTTCAATCAACCTTAAGGGGAATGAACTTGAACCAGATCTAGGAAGGGAACCATGTGACTAAGCACATGACAAGGTCCTATGAACCCACAAAGGAGTAGATGAGGAGAGATTTTTCCATGGAAATCAAGCATGTACATAGCAAAGGAAAGCATATTAACACTTTAGTATCCTAGAAGAACTAGATGGTGATGCATTTATTGTAAAAAAACTCCACCAGAATCATGAAAACCCTTCTCAAACACCTATCATCAAACTTCAAGAACCTATTAAAGTTCAATTACATTGCACCCTAGCAAACACATCACAAAGTGAGGCAACCAACTCCAAGTATGGGCAGAACCCAAGGCCAAGATTTTTTGCTAAAAACTATAAGAAGAAGTACCAAAGTCATCAAAAGAGGATACACCAACATTGTTCTCCTACTACCTCATCTGCATCCTTACAATCATCAGTGGACTCTAATAGGAGAAGACAAAGGTACCAAGGCCATGAAAAGTAGGAAAGAAGGACTCATGATCATCATGACCATCATCTAAGGCACTCTAATAAAGAAGATGAAGACTATGAACAAAGAACATGTAGATATTGAAGAGAGGATCAAGAAAGGTATGAGCACAGAAGGGGGCATCACTACAATAGAGCTTTCAAACTCGATTATTATGATGAAACTCTGATGGCAACCCATAGTATGATCAATATCTAGCAATCTATACATATACTAACTAGGCACATAAAGGCTATCTGTATCAAATGTCTTGACATGAATAAAATGTCCAGATTTGAGGGTGGTTATAATGTTGATCCACAACACCACCTTGAAGCATTCCACGATGCCTATGCCTTGTGAAATATTGAAAGTAATTGGCAGAAATTGAAGTTGCTCCCATGAACACTTATGAAAGAAGATAAGATTTGGTATAGATCACTTGAACCAAAATCAATCAAGAGAGGGAGTACCATGTTAGAGATCTTTAATGACAAATATCAAATTTATTCACGAGTGTCTATTCTAAGGAAACAAATCCAAGGATCAAAGCTAGTGACCCATGAATCCTTTGATGTAGCAATGGGTAGGTATTACTCACTATTACACAGATGGCTAGGCCATGGATTCTCTCAATGGAAATAGCTAAGGCACATTATTGATTGGTTACAAAATAAGACCAGGGAAACCCTTGGGGTTTATGCCCAAGGCTAATTATTTGAACTAACTACCCATCAAATATAACCAAGTGGTGAAGGATGAAGGAGAATTAAGGAAAAGAGCATCAGTAGAACAATATAACAAAGATCCATCTATCAAAAAAAGGAATGCAAGAGTTTGTGACAAACATGAAGAAAAGACTTTAAATCAGGAAATTTAGAAGAAAACTCCACCGATCCATAAATCTGTCACTAATATAGCATAATGAGTAGTGCATAAGTGGGACTTGGTTGATAAGAGATGAATAATAGCCTTGAAGATTGTGGAGGAACGAGTAGAGCAAGCCTTTGAAAAAGGTAAGGACAAGAAAAAGAAGAGACAATTTAGATGAAAGGGCAAAGTGGCTTCAATAACTAAGTGTTTAAAAATAAGCTCCAAAGATGAGGAAGGATGTGTTGTATGCTAATATGAACATCCAAAGGAATGTTTTCCAATAATGGTGCACTTATAAGAAATACTTGTATATGCACTTAACCCCAGATTTGTCACAAAACATATGCCCAAAAGGTTACCTTACCCTTAAGGTAACTATAGGAAAAACTTCTAACACACGTACTATCCCAGTGAAGCTTTACTACAACCACAAGAATAGTACTATCAGTAGTGGCAACAACCCCAATCATGGGCCATGCCACCACCACACCAACAATATCCATATTGGAAGCTAGATCGATATGGTTATTTATGCAATGTCCAATCTCTCTTGGTAATGCAATTGTTCAAACTCCACAATACTATCCAGCTAAGTACCATAGACCAACACTACCAAGGACAACTCCAAACTTGTATATGCATCCATCAATAGCTAGTTCTTCAACCTAACATCCAAATCCTTTACCACCAGTGTCACCTCCTGTCATGTAGGGGGAACTATCATCTCAACTACAACATAAAAGTGCAACAAGTATGGTTAACATGCAAGAGGAGGTAATCACATGTGAACCACAACCCAAGAAATGACTATAATTCCAAACAAGTCCTGAGAAGGTTCAATGGATGGAGAACATATCTACTCTAGCTCCATCCACATCCAAACCTCCTTAATAGAATAAGCTTATGTCTTCATCAACTCCAAATATTATGACCACCATGTCATTGCAAATAATCACTCGTTAGATAAAGGCAAAATCACTTCCACAGAAGCAAACTAATTAAGGAAGTCCCTTAGTGTACCTTCAAATAGTAAGGAAAAAACCATGCAATGCTCTACTTGATTCTAGGTTAGGAGTGAACCTGATCTTACAAGACATGTATCAGGCCTGAAATCTACCACCATTAAAGAAGAGTAATATTCAATTAGCACTTGCAAACCAATTGATCACCATTCCACTAGGACAAGTGGATGATGTAATCATCACCATCAGTGGCTAGTCTTACCCTATAAATTTTCTAGTAATTCATGTTAGTAAAAATAAGGAAGAATTTTCAATCATCATAGAAAGAGCTTGGCTTAGCACTGTTGATGCTTAGCTTGGTATACAAGACTTTTCCTTGAAAATATTCAAAGAAGAGAAAGCTCGTATCATTCAAAGACATAGAGTTTCATGTATCACATACAGTGATAATGGGTGCAAAGGATATAGACCATCAAATAGAAAAATACCAAAACATGCAATAAATGTATAAAGGAGATATGTGTGTAAAAGTGTCTATATCCAATAGCCACATAGTAAGACAGCGCCCAGTGGCTAATCATTGATGAAGAAACTAAATTCAATAAGTACATGAAACCACCATATCAAATTGTTAATGCCTATGTTGAAGAAGCTGATAAGCTAGAGCAATTAAGGAGAAGACACTCCTACCCATGAGTAAGTCAGGAAGAAGAAACAAACTGGGGAAAATTAGAGATCCCAAAGACTATGGAGCCAAAACTATTGTAATTAAAGGCCATACCAACAACATTGGAATATGCCTTCTTAAACAATAAGAAGCTGGTAATAACCAACACTAACTTAAAGGAAGAACAAAAGAAAATGTTACTGGAAGTAGTCAACAAGTGGCCCACAGCATTCATGTGGTCTTACAATGAGGTCACAAGAATTGATTTGAGAATTTTTCAACATCCAATATATACTGATCCCACAATCAAAACATGATGCTAACCTCAAAGAAGGCTCAATCCTAAATTGAAAGAAGTAGTCAAGAAAGAGTTGGAGAAATTACTAAAGGTAAGATTCATCTATCCTATTGCAAATAGTGAATGGATCAGTCCTTTAGTAATTGTTCCAAAGAAGGAGGACAAATGGCGAGTTTGCATTAATTTTTGAATGTTGAATGTAGCTACATTCAAGGATCACTTTGATGAGTGGTAAGGTACCCCTACACCCAAACATACGAATCACTAATGTGTTACATGCGATCCAGTCAAATTCTGTAGACCTATAGTTATCTAGTACACTAGTTCTTCTAGGATGTGAAATAGGCATTAATAACATTCATTGTCTTTCCAACTACACTTGTGAGGTTCAAGGGTATGGTTTAAGTGTAATCGAGGTATATGATTTTTCTTACTTTACATTTTATAGATTTGATCACCTACAACAAGAATGAAGAGTAGAGTAATTTAAAATCTAATTCGTTATTGCCTATCTAGCCTAACACAAGTAACTATTCCCACTTTCCCAAACACATCCTGAACACATATAGTACTACTAGGCTACCAAATGCTAAGTGCTGCTAGGTTACCAAGTACTATATGTATGTTCAAAGTGGTCGTGCTTGTGTTCATTAACAACTAGAAACAAATTGCTTAATTCAAATGCATTAAGGTAAAGAGCAAGAAAGTAAAATGTGTTAAAGAAAATATTCATCTATTCTTAGTGTTGCAAGGATTGGTAAAAGAGTTTGTCTTATTCCCATCACACTGTTGCACTCAGGTACATCATTGCTCGAAAAAAGAACCATACACACTTAGACTCCTTCTGTAGGCACTTGAAAAATATTATACCTCTAAGGAAAATAAACTACAAGAGCTTTTCTACTTTTGTTGAAAACTAACTTAAAAACTTCCTCAAAATGGGGGGCCCATGCACAGTATTTATAGGCCTAAAGTATATACCCCGATGCGACAGCTAGACCTTGACGTCGCAACCCTGATGTCACATACGTGACATCATGGCAGACAGCACAAACATGTTCATCATACCCCCATGACTAAATGAAAACTCGTCCTTGAGTGAAGAAGAGGAGGAATAAGTTCTTTACAACATATATAGGGTAGGTATGGAATTATTGACTAACACTACAAACTGACTTAAATGGAACAAACAAACTCTAAGTGCACAAGTGTATGAAATTACAATTTTTACAAAATGAGGTGTTCATTATAAGAGAAGTGAATACCCTGGATAACACTGACATCCAGCACCTCTTGGTAATAGAAGAACGAGAGAAAGAGAGGATCCAATGATCAAAAATGGTCCTCATTATGTTATGTGGTACCACTACATCATCCTTGGTGAAGATAGTCCTACTTCTAGTCCATTCTTTCCACTGTAATCACAACAAAATCATGAATTAGTATGCAATGTGTAACATATAGTGGTTAAATGCCTTATCTTGTTGGTGGCTACACTCGGCTAGGTTGTGATTGTGGTAGATTAATTCCTTGAGTAGTGTTAGCGAGAAGGCTAACAAAATAAGGTAAATTAACTATGCAGTTCATTAAATTGAGAAAATTTTTAACACGAGGAAATACTTGACTTGAAGTGGGTATAAGAATTCACAATAATAAAAAGGGAAAGTTCACTAAAAAATGTTGTGAATATATGCACAATTGGATGTCATTGATGGAGTAAACAAAAAGAATTTGATTGTAAAAATGTCTAAGGGTGAATAACTTAACTAACCTAACCTAAAGCTATGTAAGTGGGTCCTTCCCAAAGTAGGCACAAGCCTTATATGCCTTTGCATAACTTCAAGCCAAAGATTCTATGGGCTCCATGGATGATTAATGATTACAAAAGGTTAAAGTACAAAAACCCAAAAGAAACTAACTAAGAACTTTGACACATCAAACTAGGACATCGAACCAAAACATGCAACCGATAGCAAGGTGAGACATGGAAAGCATAGATGAATGAGAGAGCGAAATGGAGTTCCTTATTAAGGTCACATAAATCCCTTTGTCGATTTTGTGGTTAAATGACTTGATAGGATCCATCCTTAGTCTAGACCAAAACCAACCAAGTTTAGTGACTTCACATCAACATCCTAAGACCAATTCATCCCTTAAGACATAAGAGTGCTCCCAAAAAACAACCATCATTCCTTATTAGAGAAGAAGTAAGAAATGAGGAAGGGCCTTAGTTAGAGGGAACTAGTCCCATATCCAGTGCTTGTAGCCCATTTATTCTATATAAGGGGTTTGCTTTGAATTCCTATTGTTTGTTGTTTGTTGTTATTTTTTCTTTTCTTTTTTTTTGAAATGGAAACCACACCATGCAAAGACACATACATTTATTTTTTGGAAGGGGTGTGCTTTGAATCCTCATCATTTTTTTTCTTTCTAATGAGAACCATACCATATGAGGACATATGCATTTATTTTGTCCAAGGGATGTGCTTTAAATTCTCATTATTATTATTTTTTGCAAATGAGAACCACACCATGTAAGGGCTTATTCAACTTCCTTTATTGGTCAACACAAAACAATAAGAAATCCATGAAAACACACATGCACCCAAGCAAAAAAAAGGTACAAAGAATACCAAATCCCCTTGAAGCGACACCCTGTTCAAACCTTTGAATCCTTCCCAATTCCAAAAACTACAAAAGTCACAAATTTATTAAATTTTTATTAATGAAAAAGGGACTGCACATTTCCAAAATAAGAAAAACTAGAGTTTGTGTATGGGTGGATGTTGTGGACTCATTGCCTGTTGCATGTAAAAGAAACCATGTCTTAATTATCTGTGACAAAATTCAAAGCTAGAAACTAGACACCAACAATCGAATAAAAAAAATAGTACATACCACCATCAAGTAACACATTACCAATGTACCTAGCACTTATTAACAAGAAGTTAGAAAATCACACGAAATAAAAGAAAATATAAAAAAAAGTGTAAAATATTCAAGAAATATCAAATGTACTAACAATGGTGTAAAACAAAAATTTGGAAAGATTAATAACATAAAAAAAAAGAATATGTAAAATAAAGAATGTGTAAAACAAAAAGTTGTAAAACAAAAAATGTGTAAAATAAAAAATTGGAAAATTGAGGAGCCACTTATATGGTTAGCATGATTTGCCATCTGCCCCCCACAACTAAGTTGAAAGGAGAAGATCTAAAATATGGAGCATGGGTATCCATTTGATGAGGTGCTTGTTGTGTTACCTAGCATATACTCATGAAAAGGTTTAATTTGTTGAATGTTGACTAGCTATTTTTTATTTGGACTCTCAAGTTTATAGATCATCATGGCCCCAAAAGGAAAAGTCTCATAAATGATGTAAGGTCCTTTCCATAATTTTTTGAACTTAGTTCTTTAAGGCGCATGTGTGGGGTTCCAATAGAGAACCTTATCTTCTAGGTGAAATTTGACTTTTCTAATTTTGAGGTCATGATGCCTTTTGTTATAAGCCTTGTGCAAATCGTTGGATGATAAGGCTACTAATCAATTTTCGTCTTGTAGGTTGAGATTCATTAGTTGCGCTTTTTGAGCTAGACTTAAGTCAAGGTCAAGGTCATAAGCTATTGAAAGTGTATGAAGTTTGAATTGAGTAGGAAGTGTTGGTAATTTTCCATACACAAGCTCATAGAGAGAATAGCCTATAGGAGGTTTCCATGTTGAGCAGTAGGCCCAAAGGGAATCGTTGAGTTTTTTGCTCTAGTCCTTCCTATACTTGCTAATAGTTCTTGTTAGTATCCTTGTGATTTCCCTATTGGTAACCTCATCTTGACCATTAGCTTGGAGATGGTAAGATGTTGTGAGTTTATGTTCAACCCCCAAGTGTTGCATGAGTTTCCAAAAAGTAGTACCTATAAAATAAGTTCCATTATCAGAAATTAATGTACATGGCACACCAAACTTGTTTATAACATTTTTTTGTACAAATCAAGCAATAGTAGAAGATGTACAATCGATGAAGGTTGTTGCTTTTGCCCATTTCATACAATAGTTAACAACAACTATGATGTATGCCTTTCCATTTGACATGGACATGATGGAACCCTTGAAATCAATGCCTCATATGTTAAAGGGTTCTAGTGGTTGAATCCATTATTGAGGTCCCTCCATTCAAGCAATCATTCCATCATCTCATTGGAATTGTTCGCAAGAGTAAACATAATGGTGAGCATCCCTGAAGATGTTGCCTAGTAGTATCCTATCATTAGGATTTTAATGGCTATTCATTTCCTAGCATAGTGTCCTCCACAAGGACCCTCATGAGCATCTTGGAGACTGCATAGTTGATTGGTATTAGAGACATACCAACAAACTAGTCCATTAGTGCACACCTTGTAGAGATGTCCATTGATCTCCATCAAGTGCTTTACCTAGTAAAGAAATTGTTGTTTCTTTCGGTGGTCTAACCCTTGTGGCATCTCCTGTGTGAGAAGATAGGTGAGAATGCCATCATAGCATTTTGACTCATAGGACATTTATTCAATTATAGGCCTAACAAAGAGGAGTTCCTCAGGAAACGTGTCAAAGAGTGAACTTTCTTCCTCTTTTTCATCCCATTGCAACCAAGACAAGTGATCAATGACCACATTCTCAATGCCCTTTCAATCTACCATCATAAGATCAAATTCTTGCAAGATCACTAGCCACCATATGACATAGGGGCTCACCGTTGGTTTATTCATCAGGAAGTGGATGGCACTATGATCTATGTGCACAAACACCTTGTATCCAAGTACATAATGCCTAAACTTTTCTAGAGCAAACACCACCACCATCAATTCTTTTTCTGTAGTGATGTAGTTTAGTTGTGTATCCACAATGCTTTAAATAATGCAATTGATGTAATATGGACATTTCTTATCATCTAACTACATTAGCACAGCTCCCAAGGCATAATTCAATGCATCCATCATAATATGAAATGGTCTAGACTAGTCGGCTACTCGTAGGATTGGAGTTTTTATAAGCTTCTCTTTCAGTTGTCGAATGCTTTCTCATATTCTGTGATTTAGACAAAGGGAGCATCTTTCTTTGTTAACTTGACCAATAGTTTTACGATCTTAGAAAAATTCTCTATGAATCACCGATAGTAGCTAATATGTCTAAGGAATGATCAAACATCTTTAACAATTTCTGGTTGGTGGGTTATTTCTTGGATGACCCTTATGTTCTCTGTGTCCACCTCAATTCCTACTTGTGATATCTTATTCCCTAGTACAATGCTCTCTAGGACCATGAGGTGACTTTTCTACCAATTGAGCCATCAGTTATTTTTGACACATCATTTCAACACTTACTCAAGGTGGTCCAAGGCTTGCTCAAACGTAGCTCCATAGGTGGAGAATTCATCCATGAAGACTTCCACACCACTACCAATCTTCTATCGAAAAATGCTCAGGACTAGGCGTTGGAATGTGGTAGGAGCATTGCATAGACCAAATAGCATCTTGTGATATGCAAAGGTTCCCAAGGGACTCATGAATGTTTTTTTTTCTTGGTCTTTTGGTGCAATTTGAATTTGATTATAGCGACTATAACTATTTAGAAAGCTGTAATAGCAATGCCAAAATATGGTGTTGAGCACCTGGTCAACAAAAAGCAGTGAAAATGATCCTTGAATGTTTCCATATTCAATAACCTGAAATCAATGCAAACTGGCCACTTGCCATCTTTCTTTGGCATAATTACAAGTGGGCTAACCCACTCGCTATCTGCAATGGGATATATGAACCCCACCTTGAGGAGCTACACGATTTCCTTCTTGATGATTTGCTTCAATTTGGGATTCAATCGCCTCTGTGGCTATCATTTTGGCTTCATAGCTAGGTCAGTGTAGATGCAATGCTAGCATATCCTAGGATCAATCCCTTTGAGTTTAGAATATGACCAAACAAAAGCTACTAATCATCTTTCAACTACCTTCAACATCTTTTTCTATTTTGGAGCAAGTTTTGCATTGATTATAACTAGATTCCCATTTTTTAAAAACACATATTCCATTCTAGTTGGTAGCATTTTCAGTTCAAGGGGCTATTGTTTGAATGTTTCAGGAATTTCCAACTCTCCCTAGTGAGTATCATCATTTGTGTCATCAGAGAGTTGGTGATAAACTTGCTCAAGTTTATTCATCCTCGTGACATATGCACATGTCAAGCTCTCAGTTGGTTTCATGCAAAGTGTGTTGCTTTCAAAATCAGTGGTCAGCCATTGGGTGCCCTCCTATTTTATGGTTGCTACATACAACACCTTTGAATTTTTGCTTCTAGTGCATACTTCTTACATGCAGAGATAGATGCTTACTTTAGGGCCCAAAGTTTATGCAGACAATTGCACCTTGTATCATTATACACAATGCATGGAACTCTCTTCTTCTCAATCTTTCCAAATAGATTTCTTTAGATATCTCCAAGGAATGATATCTTATGTCCATTCTTGCATCAATTGTTCTCAACCATGTCCTTCCCATTATGATTGGAAAATCCCCTTTGTAGTTCTTCACTTTAATTACTAGGAAGTCAACAAGATAAGACCACCCATAGACAATCATCACAATTTCTTCTACCAATCCTAATGGAATAGTGATGGACCAGTCTACCAATTCTAATCTTATGTTGCTCTTCTTGAGAGGAGGCAAGTTCCAAGTAGTGTACATCTCATGAGAAATTAAATTAACACCAGAACTTGCATCAACAAGAGCCTTGCATAGTTCATTCCCAACAATTTCCAAATAAATTAGAGAACTTCCAAGATTAACTAATTTCCTAGGAAGGTTTCTTATACAAATCCAATCAATACAGTATCAGTGAGCATTACAATATGAATCCTAGGTAGAGTTTGATTTGATGAAGGCCTGAAGGAATTTGATAGAAAGGATGGAGAGGCAAGAGTAGATTTGTCAACCACTAGTGTATGAGAGGGCTTAGGTGGACTATGTGATCAAATGAAAGGTCTTTTATTTGATCAAGCATTCGACCCCTCCTATTGATGATTTGATTATAGATTAACAGCCCTCGTAGTATTGTGTTGTTGTGGTTGAGTTGGTAGTTGATGAGCGGCAAGGTACCCCTACGCCCAACCATATGAATACGAGCGTTCACGCATGATCTGGTCGAACTCTGCAGACAAGCTAGTTGTGGTATCTAGATAGTTACACATTGATTGCAGTTCGTTGTCTTCCCCCCTGGACTAGTATTTGCTTTGTCACGTATGGTTTAGTCCAGAGTGAGGCATATGATGTGATCCTAAACTACTACTACTCCTAGAGACAATGGAGAATAATATTGATTAAACTAATGAGTAATAGGAAATGAAGTCTAAGCTAACCTAAGTGTGATGAGCATTCGTTCCTTAATCATTCGTACACATCTTGGACCTCGTGCACAACTACTACTGGGATTACCAAGCGTAGATCCTAGGTACGCTGCTGGGTTACCAAGTAGTCACACTTAAATGCTCATGATTAAGTTGTACTCATTCTGCATTTAATAACAGGAATAGTAAATGATGATAAATAAATATTAACTAAGAAAGCAATAAATATTAATTAAGAAATCAATAAATAACAATAACAATTAAACAATTAAGCTAAATGAATGCTGTAATGATGAAGTAATCTCAATCTTTATTTTCGATCATGTGCACATCCAAGTACATCACACTCGAATAAAGGTGTCGTACAATTACAAACATCACACTGTGGGCATGCACTTGGGAAAATAACCTAACTCCTATGGAAACAAACTGAAAGAGTCTAGCTACAAATGACAAAAGGATTCCTAAATGAGGTGGAGGGCCCTCTTATTTATAGGCTAGGATAGGTGGCTGCATAAACGGGGCCCCGTCAACATAGGAAGGCTATGTCGATGGGGCCACATAGACGCGGCCGCGTATATGCGGCCCCATCGACACATCGACTGAATGACACTTCATCATACCCCCACAACTGAGTAAAAACTCATCCTCGAGTCAAAGTGAGAAACAAGCTCAATTGAATACACAGTGGATAGGTATGGGATTATTGACTAACTAGAAATTTATTCATGCTGTAGTGGAGAATTAAAAAAAATTTGGACACAAACGCAAAAGATAAAACTTGCGGAACTCATGGGGTTCCCGATGGTGGTGGCTCCTCCATGGGTATCTTTCCTTTGTCCTGTACATTAGGCTTCTGAGATTGATACCATTGAAGAAACACCTAACGTTTCTCCTCTTCTATTTAAGGATTATGAGCCATCCATGCTGGTGTTCCAATGTTTGATGGAGTCGGAACTTTTCATGGACACGATAGCTGCAGGAGCACTTGATTGGCCTTGACATGCCATGCCGCAAATAGCCGTTGTTCCTCTTCATAGGCTCGGGCCTTGACCTCTTCTCCCTTTGCTTAGATAGAGTATGCAGTAACAGGAGTTTCATGATGGATGTTGAATGATTGCCTTTTGCTCTGCATGAGGTCCTTGGCCTCTGCCTCCCCCAGGTCGTTCGATTGCACCTTGAGAAGGTCCTCCTTGTTGTCTCCTTCTAGGGCCATCTATAATCACACAAAGATCAATTTTTAGTAAGGTTATTGAGAAAAATTCAATGATTTCATACCTTACTCATTACCTTTAATAAATGTTGAATTCCTTACTTAGTGTGATTTTAAAGTTAGAGATTTTTCAAGGAAGTTGCCCTAAAAGTTTAATGTTAGACTTGGTTTTGAGGAAAATTTGATAAAATAATGACAAAGGAAAGAATAGGTTTGGCAATGAAATACTCGGAGGGTATAAGATGATGTGGTGGTGTGCAACAAATACAAATTACAAAAGTTACGCAAGTGGGTCCTCCCCAAAGCAAGTTCCAACCTATATGCCCTTGCGTAACCACACCTTAAGATGTTTGTAGGCATTAGAAGGGTTAAATGTTATCTATAGCAATGCAAAAAAAACACACACATGTAGATACCACCATGATGAGGTATGAATTCAATGATATACAAGACACGAGTCACAAATACATGACCAGCGAGATGGAATGAATCAGAGAAGGGATTGCAGAGATTGGGACATGAGGTAATTGACTTAGGGCACAATGAATCCTGTGTGTAAAGCATGATTAAGGTATCATTAACCCGTCGTTCCAAGATCAGGACCAAGTCCATTCCTCCAAGCAGTGACATCGCATTGTTTCATCCCATGATGAGCAACTATGAGAGTACCATAACAACAAGGCGTACGATCACTTGGCATTTTTTTCAAGGGAGAGTGATTTTTTGTTTTGTGGAACTTCCTTTGTCTTCTTTTTTGCTCTTTTCTTCTTCTTTTGTATTTTTTTCACTTCACTGAATCTAGAGAAATCACCAACCTTTAGGCATGGATGCATGTCTTTTTAGTGGGACCCCCTAGAACAGTATTTGATTTTTGAGTGCCCTTTTGATTACTCTTACTCCCATTTTTCATTAGATTTACAAGGATCTTAGTACAACCACGTTGCATGATAACTCCCACAAACGTCACCAAGGAGAATCCGCAAGTCCCCTTGATGTCACACCCTAATCATTTCCTCTTGGTCCATCCTTCTTCATTCTGGATTCAATGAACACAAAATTAATTTTAAGTTTTAAGAATGTCAAGAATATGACTGTACCCTCAAACAGAACCTCTTATTTATAGAATGGATGAGTGGGTGTAATGGGCTCACTATCCAAATAATTGATCACCGAGACTTGATAGCATAGAATAACACCTTAACCAATGAGTCACATGAGTTTTTTATTTGTAGATGAGGTTACTCATAAAAAGATAAAAAGACAGAATGATAAAACAATAAATTAAAAGGTAAAAAACTAAAAAACTAAAAGTTAAAAAATTAAAGAAACATAAAAACATTTAATAATTCTGTGTTG
Source organism: Gnetum montanum (assembly GCA_015680685.1). Lineage (NCBI taxonomy): Eukaryota > Viridiplantae > Streptophyta > Gnetopsida > Gnetales > Gnetaceae > Gnetum > Gnetum montanum. The sequence continues at coordinate 476,784 of MNCI01013045.1, forward strand.
TTAGAATGGAGGATACCCCCCATAACTAAACAGTTGAGCATGGCTAGAATTAATAAATGTAAGGTTGGGATCCGTGCATGTTGGAAATATTGGGACCTAGTCATACTTACCCCATTGGGGTTCACACACTTGATTAGAGTTGACATAGTGAGGCAAGTTATAAGATGTGGTTAATTTATAAGGAGTTGACCCACTATGGTACTTGTGACCATAAGATGGTATTCAAGGATCAACATGTCTCCCCACGTGGCAATATTCATTGGGCCCCATGGTTGTTGAAGTGTTGATTGGTGGCCTAGATAGAGTAACATGAGGCATCAAGTTTGAAGAGGAAGATGCACCATAGTGTTGGATTTGTGCTGATTTTGCGGATGTAGTGGTTTTTGAATTGTGGTGTCCCATTCGACGGTCACATCTAAAGAAGGGACGCCTTCAATGTTGTGAAGGACCTCCACTGCTATTGATAGTAGTAGCACAAGTAACGTTTGTAGGTTGGTGTTGTGGTGCAAAATCTTCTGGCATAGCTGGCGGTGATGTAGAAGGGGGTCAAATATGAGAATATTGAGGTTGAGGAGAAGTGTAAGGTACATGAGGTGGTGATCTTGTTGGAGAGGACATGGATGGATAGTATTCGAGAGAATGATAACGATGAGGTGAGGTAGAGGATACCAACCCCATTGGAGAAACAGGGTGTTGAACATAATAAGCATTTGGTGCTACGACATAGGAAGGGTATGGTCTAGTTGGTGGTGGCCTCCCCCACGACTAAGGTTTTTGCCACTGTGGTTGGACACAATATTTTTGTACGAACTTTGGATGTAACATTCCTCCCCAATGCTCATGTAAATGTGACAATATTGGACATTGACCTTTGGGGTGATTGTACAAGCACCTATTACATTGATACATATGATTGGCAGTTGAGTTCTTATCCTTATTCTCTTCTACCTTTCTTTCTGATTATTGCGTGGTGTCCTACCCTGTTTCTCGATTTGGCATAGTTTTTCCTCTAATAATGTTGGTATATTCTCCACATCTTTNTGGGCTATTCGAAGAGCCTCCTATATTTCTGTTGATCTTGTAGTGGCCAGTAGGGGTTCCTCTTCACTAGGTATGTTATGCTTTCACGCATTGGGATGATTTTGTTTTTGTTTATGTTTATAAGAAACCCCCACCTCAGGTTGCATACTCCAATCTTCATTGTCATAATATTCTTTGGTTCTCTAATGAATTGCTCTACTATTTGTTGCGTTGTCATAGTCTTGTGAGAGAGACATGGTTGTAAGGTTGTGTGTGAATTTATATGTGACTTTTATAATTATTTTTTCTTCCTAAGAGATATATCGTTAAGTCCTTTACAGCGACCTTGTATGATATAACTAATCTAGATAACTAGCACCATCCCCGGTAATGGCGCCAATGATGAGTGGCAAGGTACCCCTACGTCCAACAATACAAATACGAGTGTTCACACACGATCCAATCAAACTCCACAGATAGGCTAGTTGTGGTATCTAGATAGTTACATGTTGATTGCAGTTCACTGTCTTCCCACCTGGACTAGTATTTGTTTTGTCACGTATGGTTTAGTCCAGAGTGAGGTGTATGATGTGATCCTAAACTACTACTACTCCTAGAGACAATGGAGAATAATATTGATTAAACTAATGAGTAATAGGAAATGAAGTCTAAGCTAACCTAAGTGTGATGAGCATTCATTCCTTAATCATCCGTACACATCTTGGACCTCATGCACAACTACTACTAGGATTACCAAGCGTAGATCCTAGGTACACTGCTGGGTTACCAAGTAGTCACACTTAAATGCTCATGATTAAGTCATACTCATTCCGCATTTAACAACAGGAATAGTAAATGATGATAAATAAAATATTAACTAAGAAAGCAATAAATATTAACTAAGAAAGCAAAAAATAACAATAACAATTAAACAATTAAGCTAAGTGAATGCTATAATGATGAAGTAATCTCGATCTTTATTTCTGATCATATGTGCGTCCAAGTACGTCACACTTGAATAAAGGTGTTGTACAATTACAAACATCACACTACGGGCATGCACTTGGGAAAATAACCTAACTCGTATGAAAACAAATTGAAAGAGTCTAGCTACAAATGACAAAAGGATTCCTAAATGAGGTGGAGGGCCCTCTTATTTATAGGCCGAGATAGGTGGCTACGTAAACGGGGCCTCGTCGACATAGGAAGGCTGTGTTGACGAGGCCCCGTCGACACATCGACTGAATGAAACTTCATCAGTAGTTCACCTTGCATAGGTGGAGTAAGTGGTACTTGTGTAGGTGGAGGAGGAGCATGTGTAAGGATAGGAGGAGGATGAGAATAGGATGTGATATCCCTTCTTTCATGTGGCAAATGAGCTCAATAATAATCTGAAGGATGATAGTGAGGCAGAAAATTAGAGATGTGACTGGAGGAGTCATGTGGAGACATGGGTTATTGAATGTAGTAACCATATGGATCAAGCTATCAATAAGGGTATTGTTGCCTTGGCAATTTCAACACCCATGATTGTGGTTATTTTCATTGTTGATACTACTCCTATGGTTGCAATGGAGCTCCACTTGGATAATATTGTTATTGCTAGTGGAACTGCCTTCTAGATGTTTGCCTTTGTATAAGTCATGGATGTAAGGCATACACCCTAGACTCCTATAGATGTGACACAATGGGGCAACACCCCTTAGGATGTTCATACTGACAAAAATCACATCCATGATCATCATCTGACTCACTATCTACAACTTCTTTGATTGTAGCAATCTTGTCCTTATCTTTGTGATATGCATGTTTAGCTTCCTTATGCCTCTTGCGCTCATAGTCACTACCTTGTTCTTTGGACTCTTCAGCAATCTTAAGAATAGCTTGGAATCTATTATCCATTGAGTCCCATAACTAATCAACCTTGGCCGTAAGTTCAAATTGAAATTTTTGAAGTCACAAGGTTTTCTTATTCACCCCCTCATCAAATATGGACTCGTCCTCACTGTCCCAGAATCAAACCTCCCTCTTGTAAATGGAAGGATCACAGTTATACTCATCTGCACTTTCTCTTTTTCTTAATTCACCCTCCCCTTTTGCAATCTACTCTATTAATATTTGTATCTGATAGGTATTTATTTTTGACAATCGTCCTTTGACATAAACACCAAGGGTTCCCCTCATTTCTGACCAAAGCTCATCTACTATGTGGCAAAGTTAATCCAGTTGAGAATAACCATGGCCTAGACATTTGTGCATTAAGACGTAGTATCGACCAATGGCAACATCCAAGGGTTCATACCTACCTTGTTTCCATCCATGAATTTGCTTCCTTAAGTTGGATACCCTAAAGTACATTTGATATTTATCATTAAACAACTCAAGCATGGTACTCCATCATCTAATAGATCTCAGCTCTATGGACCAATACTAGTTTTTTGCTTCTTTGATAAGTGTCCTAGGGAACAACTTCAATTTTTGCCACTCGTTCTCTATGTTCTGAAAGGCACATGCATCTTGGAAATCTTGAAGATGGTTCTATGGATTAGAGTTATATCCTCCTTCAAATCGAGGAATATTGTTCATGTCTAACTATTTGATTTGACTATCCTTCACATGCCTTGTTGGAATTCTCACTGCCTTTGCAATGTTAAGCATACTTCAAGTAGCAAGTAGAGGCTCATTAAGGCCTTGATCATGGTGCCTATGATGCCCTCTACTACTCCTTTGTTCATGGAAATGTGCCTCTCTTAAACGTTTATGGCCTTGACCTTGCCTTTCCCAACAATCCCTTAGATCATTTTGGTATCATTGGTCATTTCATTAATTTGGATCACCTCCATCACAATCTTGCCTTCTATAGTCACAATTAGACCTAGAATAAGAAGAAAGATAATGAAGGAAAAGAGAAAGGAAAACCAGCACCATCACGATGCCTACTTCCACCTATTCAACGATCACAACCATGATCACGATCTTGCTTCTTGTCTACATCCTTGTCCTGACTTGCCCCTTTGGATCTGTCTTTGTCATTGGATCCTTTGTTACCAGAATCGGGATTATGAATTGTGGAGTGCAAGTTCTAATTTTGACCTCCATCACCAAAGTCAAAGATAGGAGTTTCATTGAAAGGAAAACCCCTAGAGAGGGGTTCCCCACTAGCTTGTTGGTACAACAAAAATGGAGAATTGTTAAGTCCTTTTTCCTTTGAAAATTTGTAGTGCTACTCTAATTGTTGGTCCTGCAAACATTGTGCTTTAGTGGGATGATAATCCTTGGCATCAGCATCTTCCACAATATACTCTACATGGCGATCTTGGAGACCACATTATGTAAGCATTTGGTAGAGCATTACAGGAACAACTCGATCGGGTGACAACACAATGTTGCCTTCCATGTTGCACCACCGTAGCCATTCATCCTAGTGTAGGATGAAGGTGAAGTTTGGTACATACTCATCAGGATGAGTATATACAATTCAATATTGTTGAGGCACTGACTTATAAGCTTTATCAGTCTTGGGCAGCGAATCTCTCCTATGAGAAGAAGACATTATTGGTTAGTGAAATAAAAATCACAGTGTGCTTACTGTTGGCACGTTTGGCCATTTCATGGAACAGGTTGGAAATTTGTTTGCTCCAAAAATAGAGTATTGTGAAATTTATACTAAATGTTAGCCCAAAACACATATTACAACTCAAATTCGTAAATCATAGGTCATATCACTCTTAAATATTTATTAAATGGAAGATCATCAAAGAAGATAGATGTTTATAAGCTTGTCACTCAGCTATGTGCAATAAATCTTTCCCACATTAAAGAAGAAATGCTTGAGGGTGATAGACTGGAAGGACAATAGAGCATAAGACTAATCAAAGAGCTAAATAAAGCCGACAACAGTGGAGTTGGGTGGTGAAGACTCTCCTCATAACCATGGACAATGTAGACATGGATGAGGCAATAGTTAATTACGATCAGGTCATGGAAAAGGCCATAGATTTGGTTTGTTAACAAATTGTGAGCAACTTATCCAAGCCTAGGGTTATGCACAGTTCATAGGTGTTCCACCATGATGGGTCATAACTGTATCAATTTGTTTTTCCTAGAAAATGTCCATTCACCAACCATAGATGTCATTCATCACGTCATTCATCACGATCCACTCCAACGGGATTGACATCATTTGCCTAGCTTCACTGTAATAAAGATGTCGAGCATGAAGAAGAAAGCATAAATTGGACAACAACATGTTCAGCAATTCAGCAAAAAGATTAATGTAGATTGTTCAGCAAAGAAGGAGTTTAGGCCTGATACGCATTTTCATCACCATGAATATGAATATGAATGTGATGTAAATATTTCCTTCTTCTTTTCTTTCAACTTCCATTCTTCCATAACTACCATCACCTCTATCATCATGCTCACAACATTCACAAGATCATTCATCTAAAAAGGAGATACAACCGTAGTTGCATATCTTCCTAGGAATTAACGGTCATTTTAAAGGTAACTCACACATGGATGATCACTTCTGTACGAGGGAGAGGGAGTGAACTTTGCCACTGTGATTTCTCACTTGTTATGAAGGCTCTGCCCGGGGATGATGATTTCTCTACAAGTTTGAAATGTAATGAGAATTATTTTGAACAAAAATGGGAAGGCAAGAAAATCTACAAGTAGTATGATCAAGTGGGACAATGGTTTTCCTGAATTTTATATGCGATCAGAAGCAAATCCAATGAGGAGAATATAGTTCTTGACAATGACAACGGCTATTGAGCAACTTCTATAGCTGCTGTCATGCCCTTTGTTCCAGAGACATAAACAAGGAAGACCTAGATCAAGATAAATGGCAGAAATCAGTGCAGCCAACTAAATGGGAACCAATTCCAAAATTGACCAGAAACCCTGGTAAGAATAGAGAAGAAATTCTTAGCCAGGATCAGGTGCTAGGGCCGGGATCATAGCACAAGCGGTGATGACGTCTTCATCGAGAAGAATGTCTCAGTCACTATCCCAGCAGATGAAAAGCTCGGTTCCACACTCCCGCCTTCAAATCTCATCACAACCACCATGATGACTCTGCCACACGACGCCCATCTTTACACCCGGCATCATGTCCGCAGGCATGAACTCTTACGATTTGGCTAGAGAACATATCATGCATGCTGCCTTTAATTTTTCTGTGTCTGCGCCTTCCATCATTATTGCACCCGCCGAGCTCTGCTGCTATTATGTGGAATAATGTGTGTTTGCTTTACCGAATCTATGTTATTTTAAAAAAATTGACAAGCCCATCAGGCCATCAACAGCATTGCAACTGTAGTGACCATTTCATGGAAACGCTGGCTCCATGTCCACGTCAACTCCTACGGTTACGGTTTTGGCAGAGCCGTTGCCGAAGACAGAGATGGCACTCCACAACCGCTGCCAATAATGATGATTATGGTGGTGGCAGTTCATGGCCATTACAGCACCTTTCTAGAAAATTCTTTGAACAGAGAACCTAAAATTGGTCTTGTCATAGCTCTAGTGTCTATGGCCATGCTGCTCGTATCAATGAGGATGGCATTTTTAGAAACTCGGCTAGGCCTGCATCTGCGTTTTCTTCCACTGCAGCTGGCTCACGTGGCCGATGGAATGGAATTCAAATTCCCGGTCTTCCTAGATGACCATGATAAACGCCATGTGCATGGAGGCCCCATAACATGGATAATCGGTTCCAGCCCTCCACTAAAACCATCGGCTGCGGTAGAGCCTCTTCTCACGGTGGCAGTTCACATATGTGTCTGTTTCTATGGGTTTTGCGTAGAGGAGGAAACGAACCAGCTGATTATTGTCGTCGTTCTTGCAACCATTACTTATTATCCGAGAAGTAATTTACCAGTACGTGGTTCAGAAATAAATAAATAATAATAAAGTGCAAAGAAGATGAAGATGGAATTAGCCCTGATATAACTGGGATTACATTCGAGGTGCCACAAATTAAAATGTGAGAGTGCAACTCCACTTATGCATTCAATTGTATACGCATACATATATTTATATATTAACCCATGCATCAAATCCATGGTTATTATCTCTACTACTATGATGTAAACAACAATAAAATATTTTATGATTTAAAAAGGGAATTTGTGCAACAATTGTTCAAAGTCCCATTTGAATTGAACACTTGTTAATTGAAATGGTGGTTATAACCACCACCAAGGCCACTTGTCAACTA